>JAACYV020177776.1:31801-43599 GCA_009936425.2 Chrysaora fuscescens | reverse complement strand
GAGCAATAAGCGTTCCGTTCGGGAAAGATTTCGCTGTTCTCCAAACGTTCTATCTCTGCGCTGATAAACAATGCCTGCTTTCTTTTCTTCCTTGGACCAACATAAGGCCACCGTTATCCATATTGAGCGACACAAACATTGACGAAGCTTCAAAAAATACTATTGCAAGCAACTTAAATGTTCCAGTTTATTAATATAACAATGTATTTTGTAGCCGAATGGAAAAAGTAAGATCCATCATTTATAACAATATAATCCTTTATTTATAATCAGTCATATTAACCCCGGACTTTTTATCTAATGTTTACGATAATATCACCGCTTTGTTTGCTTTTTGTTCGCCGAAATTTGTTTGTTACGGAAAGAAACGTTGTTTTTTCTTGTCCTTTTGCCCTGCGATCAAACTTTATTTTAAGAAACCATGCAGAAAGTAACGAGCTTTGAATTAATAGTAAATGTAATGCTGCCATTGGACCCACGCAAAATGAGCCACTCACGCACCAAAACGTTGGACCCACGCAAAACCAGTTACCCACGCGAAAAATTTCACCCACGCAAGATTACTCACGCTGAAATACTGAAATATGGATTACTCACGCAAAATTGTCACAAATAAGGACCCACGACCCACGTACATTCACCCACGACCCACGCAGATTTACCCACGACCCACGTACATTCACCCACGACCCACGCAGATTTTCTGACCCACGAACCCACGCAATTTAGTACACTCCACTGTTGCTCAGTTTTTACATCTTGCTCTGCACAGTCAATTCTTGATTATGAGACTAAGGGCCATGATATATTATTTCTTTGGTCAAAGCTAGTTGCAGTAAATATAAGACGCAGCCGAACAGCTGATATGCTTTTCAGAAGTGTCATTTGTTCTGCCATGTTCTGTCATAAGTTCTGGCATTTTTTGTCCCTAGCTCTATCATGTTCTGTCACTAGTTCCATTATGTTTTGTCAGAAGTTCTGCCATGTTCTGACGTTAGTTCTGCCATATTTTATCATTAGTTCTGCCATGTTCTGTCGCTAGCTCTGCCATGTTCTGTCGCTAGCTCTGCCATGTTCTGTCACTAGTTCTGCCATGGTCTGTCACTAGTTCTGCCATGTTCTGTCACTAGCTCTGCCATGTTCTGTCACTAGTTCTGCCATGTTCTGTCGCTAGCTCTGCCATGTTCTGTCACTAGTTCTGCCATGGTCTGTCACTAGTTCTGCCATGTTATGTCATTAGTTCTGCCATGTGTTGTCAATAATTTTGCTTATGGTATCGTGTTGTCATTGCCGAAGAAAGTCTAGGAAATTTCAAAATGTCTCTCACCCCTCGCGATAGGCATTGATGGCATTTTTTTAGGTCCAAAATAGATTTAGCGGAATAAGAAATACATTAGTTTCGATAATTTCCGGACTCGCATATTTTGCACAAAATATTTTCGGAAAAAATAAATTTCGGACGCTTTTTGCCGTATTTCGGATAATTTTATGCCTATAATTTTTGACGAAAGAATAAGCCAGGTACATTTATCTTTTCATTGTAAAAGCGCATTACGAACGCATTGTCCTCTGTTGGAAAAACTTTATCCTTTACCGCCAAGACATTTGCAATTTTGAACGCCCCTATCATAATTTCTGGGTTGTTTAATGCGATCGCAAGGGTTAATCATGTGATCGAAGATATGGAGAAATCTGGTGAGGAAATTAACTTGGATGAAGAAGAATTTTTTTTGCAAAGTTCAGAAGATGAAGACATCATCATTTTGGAAGATGACAAAATAGAAGAAGTCGACGATAACACAAAAGACTTTTGATAGTAATAATAACAATGATTATGATTTGATTTGTAAATTATGCTTTCAAGAATATACCAGAAATCTGAGGCCCCCTTTCTGATCTGCTCTCTTAGTAATAAAAGCAATGGTAAAATAAAATTTGAGACATTTAAATCATCGGATTGTCCGATAATAAAAGTGTACGAAAATTTTCGGAACTAATGTACTCATATCATCTGCATAAGTGTGGATTTATTTATCGAACAATGCAGGTCATTGACGTATACTTTAAAAATCCGTACAACATTGGTTGTATATGATGTAGAAGATTATTTGTACTTCTCCTTATTTAGCTGAAAAGCGACTTTTTCCTAGCATACGTAAATAAAATGGCGGGCCTGCCTCATGAAAATGAGATTTTAGCCCACCCCGGAGGGCGTTAACATCCAAAAGACCCTCTGGTAGCCATGGGCCTAGCAGAATTTTGAATTTAGGGTGGCTGTACGCTTTCTGCCCGAATGGACAAGGAAATTAGGTAAGCAGTTAGAAAATATGCATACAGGCATGTAGATGTATTAAAATATTTCTGCACAGCCATTGCCAATTTCTTAGGTTTTATTATACTTAAATTCTGTTTATGAGACCAATTAAAAGCATTCATTCTAGTAACGAATTTAGGATTAAAAAATCACATTGAAAAGATTGAGCCCAACCTCATATGCACTTCTAGTTAATACAGGCATATAACTCTTGAATGCTTTTTTAGAATGCATAATTATGTCGACTATTATTTTCTGTGATTTTGTTTGTAGTTAAACAGTCATGTAGCTAGAGTATTGAGCTGTTACTACTTTCCGTAAAAACTATTGTTCCTAATGCAAAATTGCGCGAATGAAGGCTTTTGTCAAACTGGGGGGCTGTAGGCCCCCTAGCCCCCTTCTACACCTATGCTGGTAGACCACAATCCACCCCCAGTGCCAACAGAGGTCGGCTTGGTGAAAATTTCCCAGGCTACTTGATCAACAGAAGCCAAAAAATTCACCACAGTCAACGAGCAGTCAAGAGGAGATATGGAGATACTGGAAAGGCTTCTTTGATATAAAAGCATTTAGCAGATTTATGACTACACGATATTCCAACAGGCTGATAATGCTGTGCGAGTCTGATCAAATGCGAATTTCATGGGAAGGAAGCTTTTCACTACCTAGTACAGATAGTTCAACCGTAGAAGAGGTAGAAGAACCAGGAAATAATCAGATTTCAATTTTGAAGTGCAAAAGATCTGCGTCTCAACCAAACAAAACGAGGTTTAACACACTACAATTTGATACATTTCGTGAATAAAAAAATAAATGTACACTCAAAAGGTTACCTGTTTATTAGCAGGATACAAATATTCAAAAGAGATCACAAAACATAAATTTTTCATATTCAAAGAAATCAAGAAATAATGTCTACTAACATTACTTTACAAAGTCAATGTTCGAAAGAAATGAAAGCTTTTATTTATTCTTCTCAAGTTAAGCTTATTCAGCGGCAATCCTTTGGCAATTGAAGGTAGCCTTTCTTTTTTAGCCGAGGACTTGCTCTTTATTATCTTAAATATAAATTTTGCTCTGAAGAAAGCTATAAATAATGAACTGTATTTCTTCTACATTTCATTATTACTGTATAAAAAAAATACAACTTCGGCTTAGAGAAGAATAAAAATTATTATTCAAGATGATAAAAATATTCTCAGCATTCCTAATAAATTAAGGATCTTTGAATTTTGATATGTGCATAGTCTCAAAACGTGATCCTGAAGGTCTTCAAAGTGAGCTTTGAACTGTCCAGGTACACTCTTTTCGGAACATGAGAAATAACCTAGCAGCACCAACAGCAACAATAGGTAGTCTTCAATATCTTCAGGTGAGCATTTGTTTTCTAGATTACACAAAGAAGAGTGAACTGTTTCACTGATATCGATGCTTTTCAGTAATGTTTTCATTGCAGTTGTAGACGCCAAGTCAAACGCCGATTTATGCAGGTCAGTTTTCATCCTAAGAAGCTGCGTGCCTGCAACCAGAAAGATGTGCATTTTTCACGAATATATACAGACTACAGCATTTTTACCGAAATAATACGTACTAAAACTGTCTTTCTTCCCATCAGGAAAGCAACAACAAAGCAGAAAGGACACACAGGCTGATATAAACACAAAAGGGACGAATAAAAGCTGGTACCTGACAATTGCAATAAATACCACAGCTTTCAAAGCGGTAATTTCTAAATCCTTCATTCCTTCATAAAACCAAATTTTAACCTTACGGTGAAAGTTGATGTTGCTCTCTACAAGACCATTTCAGTCCTCTATGTTGGCTTCAAATGTGAACCGTGACACCTTAAAGGACTTGTGCCACCAAATTGGCTCCAAATTCTTTTTTACTTAATCTTATAACTCCAAAAACACATTTGAAAGTATGGCGGAAAAGGCATCACGTGACGCTATGACGTAGAAGTTGACAACATTATTGCGAAATCGAAAAGGCCGAAGTATGGAAAAGTACACTCGAAAAGCTTCCTATTTCTGCATAAAGGAAGCAAAATATTCGGCTTAACGTTTTTGTAAATAGTTTATCAAATATTTTTTATGTAATAAAATGGAATGTGTCTCACTGTGTTGTTTACGGGTGTACGCCAAAAGTTAAGAGCTGTACAGGCACAGGTAAAAGGACAGAAAATCTCTTACCACAAATTTCCAGAGGACAAGGCACTTCATGAAGCCAGGATTACACAGATAAAAATTTTATTCAGTCGCCATTCAAGCGTATGTTGTTTACATTTCACAAAAGAATCATACAAAAGATCACCAGATTTCGGGAATAGCATCAATGTCACCTTGAAAGCACAGCACTTGCCAGATGCCGTTTTAACTTCCGTGCTCACATTTTCATGTGGTGGTTTAGTGATATCAAATTATTCAACATATTGTGAGTACATCTTATTGCTTATATTGATACGGCATGACTTCAAGATAATCGTTTTGTGAATTTCAAAATCCGTTTCAAAAACGCTCATGATTTACGCAAGTTATTCGGATTTTTGTATAACAGAATGTGAGATTCTATAGATTTCAATGGACCGTAAAACTCGACATGTCAACTTATACGTCACAGTATCACATGACAATTAGAAAATCTCGCCCCAAGCGCCCTTCGAATAGCTTGTTGATCATAAAATCTTGAATTATTGCATCTGATCATATTTCCCATCGTAAAAATAAATAAAAAATGGGGTGAACAAGCGGGCACGAATCCTTAAACCCATAATACCAGGGGATTTTGATTCAGTTACAGTTTCAACTGAATAACAAAGTGAAAGAAGCTTACCTCCAGACCGAAGTAACAATCTAACGACGTCACAGTGGTTGTTAGCAACAGCGTCATGTAAAACTGAAACGCCGTTCATCGCAGTTGCATAGATATTAAGGTCTGCATAAAAAAGGGAACAGAAATGTCAAAATTGGGGAGATCAATGCAGTCACGTTACCTGCACTTTCAGGGTACTTTATTGATGGTCAGTTCCTACAACTTGCTAATCCCAATAGCTATCCTTATTGCGCCCTTATTTAAATGATAAGTATTTTTTAACACGACAAACTAGCAAAAGTACTTGTGGAATATGAAACACCACGAGAAGAGGTAAGGCTAATATACAATCAATACTGGAATCAAACAGCTAGAGTCAGAACTTACAAGGGAAAATCAAGAAATGCTAAGATCAAGAAAGGTGTTCGTCAGAAATGTACACTATCACCAATTCTTTTTAATATGTACAGTGAATAACTGATAAAAGAAGGTCTGGAGGACACAGCTGGTATAAAGTTAAATGGAATCAAGATATCTAATATAAGAAACGCAGACGACACCGTCATCATAGCAGGGACAGAAGAAGAGCTCCGATTTATGATTAATAGACGTAACGCAGTGTGCCAGATCTATGGAATGGGATTGAATGCCAAGAAGACAAAAGTTATGGTGTGAAGAAGAAATAAAAAAAAGAAGTGCCATGGCAAAGCAATATAAAAATACTTAAAAGCAATATAGGCAAAAGGACAAAACTAAATATTCTTGCACTGTACGTTTGGTCAGTTTTTAAGTATGGATGTGAGGCTTGGACCATCAGCAAATTAATGAAAGAAAAGATACAGGCATTGGGGCTCTGGGGTTACCGAAGAATGTTAAAGATCAAATGGGTACAAAGAGTTAAAAATGAGAACGTTTTACAGAGAATGCACACAACCCCGAAACTAAATGACAGCATTGCTAAAAGGTAAGCTGCGCTTTTTGGACATATTGCTAGGGGATCAAGTGGTACAGTTTTTTGTAATGTTATTGAGGGGTGTATTTCAGGTACAAGATCTTGCTGAAGGCAGAGAAGAACTTGGATGGATGACGTAAAAGAGTGTACTAATATCAGGGGCTATGGTGTACTAAAAAGAAGGGCTAGCGACCGGGTTTGGTGAAACAAAATGGTTGGCGACCTACGGTCCACTTAGATGGTACTTTGAATGAATGAAGTATTTTTTTTGGAAAAGCAATAATAAGAAATACATTAGAAGACCAGTGTAACATCTAATATTCACAATTTTACAACCCGACGGAATGTTAGAAGGATACAATTATTATGTTGTCACACCTCTACATTTTAGCAACTCTGCCACGCATTCTTTGTTTCCATGGTTGCTTGCCTCATGAAGTGCAGTCCAACCAGCGTTGTCAATCAAATTTGGTTCAACTCCCTTGCGCAGTAATTGCTTTACCACGACAGGCTGGTTCTTTATACAAGCAACATGCAGTTGTGTTTCACCTGTTATACATAACCACTGTTTTAAAAAATTATGATTAACTTAATTTCAACAATTGTTAGTTAATTATGTTCTGTGAAACAAAGATTGAAATTGATTTTATCGTTGAAAGCATTTCCTTACCTCTCAAATTCCGCTTCAATTTTCTGTTTTGATGTGAAACGTCGCTATTTAATCTCGAAGACTCTGAAGCAGAATTTCTGGGGAAAAACTATACCATAGTAACTTCAGTCGAATTAGAAAACATTAAAAGACAGAGTGAAGCAAAGAAATAAACCTGTGTAGCACAGAAAATTCAGCCACAAGCTGTTCAACTATTGGATATGTTTTATATTGATAAATTTCTTAAGAAATCTTGCGCGACCATTTGGGAATGTTATCAATGCCATTCAATACAGATGCAAAGTGTATATGTTGAGAAATGGTGAAGATCAACCGAGGATCAACAGCGTCTTAATATTAGCAACAACTGGTAAATTTTTTTCGGTCTTCTACCTACATAAAATATTAAACTATAACCTGGGCGTGGCGTGACACCACTACAGAAAAACTGTTTTGTAACGAGTACAGGTAAATTAGGCTATATTGAAAATGTACAAGCAGCTTCAAAGACACTGCAACTACATGAAAGTATTTAATTCATTAACAATAACAAAAACTAATAAAAAGTGGAGTATATTAAGGTTTAGTGGTGAGGTGAATTTACAGACTAGATTTGAATTTCCAGCTGTCACTTCACAGATGATTTCCATTTACAAAACAAAACACACCCTATTAGTTTCAGGGGTTTAGCCCTTTTGCCATCTTTTCTCGTATGTACTGCTTTGAAATCTGGAAACCTTGGTATTAGTTGAAAATAGCAAGACACCTGTTGAAAAGAATAAAGACTGGCTACTGTCAATGCTTCCTGTAACGCATATAAATGGAAAATATCAAGGAAAAAAGCAAATCAAAGTATCTAGTGCAAAGTGCGAAGGGTCACAACTGCCAGCAATTGAATCTAAGGCGCTAAAATAGCTGTTGTTAATTTCCTCAGCAGTTTAAAAAGTTATATTTTAATTCTTTTTTTTTAGCTAAGGCAAATATAATCAGATTGAAGTATAATAATAATAATAATAATAATAATAATAATAATAACGATACTAACAACAATAATTATAATAATAGCTTCAAAGATTAAGCTTACAATTTTCTCCAATGACAGAGGCTGTAACAGTGAAATTCGATTTTCTGCTTGCAAAAGCGAAACATCATAGAGACTAATAATATGATCAGATAAGCGGGCAGCTAACCAACGAGGGCCAACAGCATTAAAAAGGACATGCAAAGCCTTGTGACGGCTGTTTTTATCTTGAATTAAAGGACTGATGAAACAAAAGAGCTCTGATACAAGTAAGGTGCAGGCAGGTCCATAATTTGTTTCCAAACATTGCACATCTGACAATTCACAGCAACCAGCAGCAAGTTGCAATAACGAGAATGTCAACGACCTCAAGGGTACCTGGTTAAATATCAAGATGTAAGAATCAAGATGAATACAGCTTCTTCAGTAACAGGTTTAAGTAGATCTAGTTCAAAGATGCTACGTAACCTATCAGGACTGAAAACCTCTACAAAGAACCCCACCACCCCCCATCCCCCTCGATAAAAACTTATCCTCTAACTGACGAAGTCATAAAGTATTTTTGTACAGTTGCATCCCAACGAACACTTTACTGAGGTATTTCAATGTACTGTTCAAGATTGAATAATGGTAAAGTGTTTACCAAATTACTGTTATCCCTTGAATTCAAGGCGATTTCTGTAGCATTTTTCAGGAAATCTCTGAACAAAGTTCCTCCTCCAATTGCATCACTTTTTGGCCACAGCACCTGCATAAGGAGTGGTCTGTTTTGACGTACATCAAAAGAGTGGGAACTGTATCAAAAGAAAGCATAACGTCGTGACAGAAGAAAATAATGCAGATAAATTTGATAAAAGTTAAATGTGTAATCCTAAGCGAAAATATTTTCTGCTTGCTCTTGTATGCAAGCTGAGACAGCTAGATAGCGATGTTAAAAGAGGTTACAAAATAAATAAAAACTCATACCTTTCACAGAAGGATAAAAAATCAATTTCGTAAACACCAACAATAAATTTCAGAAGAGTCAGTTTTGCTTCTTTTCTATAAAAATGAAAACCCAATTGTGAACAAACGGTTATGGTTTGGCAGAAGTAGATTATAAAAATCACACGTCAAGACTTGCTGTGCTACTATCTATCAGACCTCCTTAATATGCGCGAGTGCCGATCGAGGCACAAAGTTTCTTGCTCAATTTTCTGTTATTTTTCTGTTAAATTTAAGTTATTTTACTGAAATTGTAATTGCTGGGTAAAATCAAAAATACCCATAAGACTTCTTGGTAAACCAATTCACCAGCAGAGGAAACGTTGATCATTTCATTCGCTTTCTTATATATATATATTATTGTTTTTAACCTCTATCAGCATTTGGCAGCATTTATTCTTGGCATTAATTATTATTCAGTTTTTCATGCAGTTCTTTATTGTATAGTTAAATTATATCGCATATATCATATTAGCTCATGATAAACACATGTTTGTGTTTACAGTAACCAGCATAAGCAGCAACTTACTGAAAGAACCGACCTGCGATTTATGGGTATCTTACTATGAATTACATCCGATATTTACTTGCAGGCACAATTTGTACTCGGTTCTCAGGCACAAAATATTTTAAGGAGCCCTGCTATCTTTGCTGTAGTATAAAGTGTGGTTTTCCATCATCATACATGTGGCTAAATTTCGTTATATAGCTACCACTTATAGAGTATACAGTATAAAATAGTTGTAAATTATCTAAAGGTCTTAACAAGTGTTAGTCAAATGTCGCCACATGCGAAATTAGTCAGATGGAAGATCTCGTAGCGAATTCGAACTGAAAACTTTGAATTGAGATCCGATTTTTTGTTCCAAGGTTTCAGCTAAGCCAAGCCAAGGTTGAAAAATCCCTTTCTTGCTCCTTATCTGCACAGTATGGTGAATAATAGCTATTCCTTAAGTTAAATACAGCAAACTTTGGTGCCAACAGGTCATACACTCCTTAAAAAAGATAACAGTTTTCTCTTCTAGCAAGAATGATGCTTGATTAACAAACATTGGCATATCACTGAAAGTTAATTTTAGATGTCAAATATAATGCAAAATCGCCTTATTCTTATTTGCAATCAAGTTCAAATTATCTAACTTTACTAGCGTTTATTTATTAGAGCACAAAATCGGTTAAGTTTCAGAAGCTGTAATAAAGAAGCGACCAATCAAATAGACGTATTTGCCTTCCTGCAATCTGAGTTGGGCCCCAGCTTTTTGGGGAGAACAGGTCGATTTTTTATTGCTAATGAGTCCACATTTGAGTGATCTCAGTTTGGCGGTCTCTTTTTAGCAATAACTGGCACTCATGTAAAAATATGCTGATTGTCATTTCTACAACCAATAATCGATGAAGTAATAATGATTGTAGTAGCAGCCGCCCAAATCAATTGTACAAATGGCAACAAGGTACAAACACACAGCATAGACAAAATCGCACAATGAGGTGATTATTTGTTTTCCATTGGAGCATATCCCTAAAAAATAACAGTCTCTACACTAGAAGAAAATTATAATGAGATTGCATTAAATCTACGAGCAATAAGAAGCTTACCTCACAGAGTACATTACATCAACGCCATCTTTTCCTTCCATTATTTCACTTCTTACGTCGCTATAACAATAAAAAAATAGTAGGATTATGTTGCAAATAAGGCACTATAAAAGTTTGAGGGGCGAATTAATGCAGATTCGATAGATTTCCAGGTTGCAACAAAAATGCGAGCTATATCTTCAACTAAACAACCTAATTTGTCAAAAACAGAATCGCGCGAATTCCATTGCATATTCCATTTTGAATAAAATTTAAAGTTGACTTAAACTTCAAAATCTGAAAAATTATTCCAGATGTAAGTAATATACTAGATGCACACAGGCTAGCGAAAGACTTCTACACAATTGTAGCTATGCTTAAATAATAATCTACGAGTTTCTTCGGTAAACCTGTTGACCGACTTCCTGGTGGTCTGAAAATTGGATATGTGAATTCAATAGAATTAGCCATTAATCAACAATAAATAAGGAAGTATGAAACTAACCCATACCTTATTGCTTCCACAAGGAATGAAAATGGATCACTAGTTTCCAAGACTTCACCGTTATCATCGACAAGTGGCTTTCGAAATGCACATTGGTATACACTTCTCAACTGTTGTGGGGGATGGGCGGACAAATATCGGTTAAGAAGAGCCGAGATTTCCGCAAGCGTTGTAAGGTCAAAACTCTCATCTGGATTCTACAAAAAAGGGTTGAAAAAATAATCAAATGATTTTTACAATTGCTAGAATGCTATTACCAGAAAAAGATGACATAAATCTTACAAACTTTAACAGTTATAAAAGACAAAGTTCCGCTCAAAGAAGGATGATAATCTTTGACAGGCAGAATAACCGGCTAACGAGTTTGCTTAAAACATTGCACAAGAACAATTTCAATTTCTTTTGAATCAAATCACAAACCTTTAGCATTTGCAGAAGAATGTAAAGAAGAGTTGGGGTTAGATAGCAGGATTGCGAAATATGCAATGACATCATTTTCAAGGCAATTCTTAAATGACCATCTTCCAAGCAACCCTCTATGTTTTCCACTCCAGATTGGTGCAGAGAATAGCGGATGCTTTCCTTATTACAAAATAAACATGTTTTATTCACTTGTAATAGTAACCATGAAAAAACATTGCTGAGCAACTCGTATAGGATAAAGAAACACTATTAAGTGTAAAGTGTAAATACGCACATGATGCGAACATTTTTATTGCCTTTATTAACTAATTTGAGTGTGTGAAGAAAGTTGGTTAGCTTTCCATGAAACGGTACAGCAGCAACATCATTTGGACGGTTATAAACATGTAAGACAGTGAATTTCGTAGTAAATGATTTGAAATTTTGGAAGAAATTAAAGAGAAACAACTGGTTTCATATTCTAATTGTTCGTTCATTGTGCGGTTTGATGTGTCCTCTATGGCAGTCGAAGTGATGTTTCTAATTGCTCGTTCATGGTGTCGATCTATATGTCCTCTATGGTAG
>JAACYV020177776.1:0-31701 GCA_009936425.2 Chrysaora fuscescens | reverse complement strand
ATGTGTCCTCTATGGCAGTCGAAGTGATGTTTCTAATTGCTCGTTCATGGTGTCGATCTATATGTCCTCTATGGTAGTCGAAGTGATGTTTCTAATTGCTCGTTAATTGTGTGGTTTTATATGTCCTCTATGGCAGTAGAAATGATGTTTCTAATTGTTCGTTCATTGCGGGGCTTTATGTGTCGTCTATGGCAGTCGAAATGATGTTTCTAATTGCTCGTTCAAGGGATAGACAGAATGAGCAGAAGACATCAGGATGAAAACGCAATAGCATGGGAGAGGGCAAAATGTAACATCACAATGTAACATTAGCAAGTCTCAAGGAAAACGTAATAATATAATGAGAAAATTCATAATTTTAAACATCCTAACAAACAGTAGCATGGAATCGCGCCACATGTTCCCTGGGAATGAGACGAAAGATCTTTGTTAAGGTTGCATCCCTTTTCAATTATCTTAGATAGAAGAGAGAATTCTATTCCCAATGTGAAACCTGACCAAAACATTTGCCACGGTAGCGAACTGTAAATCTTTGCAGTTCCAAAACTGGAATCTATTTTGCTATTGACTTATTGACAGATTCTACCTTTAAGTTATTTTGAATAATCCAAGGAAAAATACAATGTAGATTGAATGAATAGGGTACATCTCTGGTGCCAATATTGCCATCAAAATCCTGCAAAAAGAATAAATAAATATACACAATAAAACGAACTCTCCGCTCAGTGGATTCCATCGAAATAGATCAATAATTCAATAACAATGATAAATCTATGGTATTTTCTTTATAGCTGTTCACCTTTATCTTCCAGATGTTCGATGAATATTAACTGAATTCGTAAATTAAGGTAGCAAGTCAAAGATGCAGCAGACAACTAAATAATCAAGTAATTTGACATATGGCAGCCAAGTTCTTGAGTGAGGAAGTGGTGAAACTAAATTAATCTTACCATCCTCGTTTTCTTAACAGGCATTCCAATGGTTTTATCTTCAATCACGTTGACATTTTCACCAAGAGATCTCTTTTTCTTAGCATTTCTCGTCAAAGGAGCTAAGCATGTAAGATCAACGAGACAGATATTTTGAGAAACTCTTTTAGATTTTCTCTGCCGTTCTCCCTTTTTATCATCATGCTTAAATTCTACTGAATTATTAATTGCAGAGGACGAGTTTTCATCTACAATATCCAAGATTTCCAAAGGATTTTCATCTTTCTTACTTAATTTAACAAGCGATGGCATGGGTACAACATTCTCATTTTCGATGGTACAAGATTTTTCTTGTTGATTAAAAGAGAATTTTTTTAGTTTGGATGCAACGTCAACAATGGAGGGGAATTTCAAGGGAGTGTTACAAGATTTCGAATGCCCTCGTTCCTTGGATATATTATGATCTTTCGGAGCATAAAATGGCATATCTAACTCTATAATGTCGACAGACTTTTGTTTGTTAATTTTTTCCGCAGTAATTCCTGACAAATGTGTCGAATCTAGCAGTAAGGTGCAGGCTTTTTGCGGACAACTTTTTGAAGAGGATTCGTTATCAATACCATTCAACTCTTTGATGCAAATTGTTGATACAGTCTCCTTTGCCAATAGGTTCCCGCCTAATTCAGATTTTTTCACGCCACGATTCGTTGGAAGCCAATTGGTATTTTTTATTTCATTCTTGGGAAACGTTTGTGGCTTTTTTTCTTCTTCATAAAGATCTTGTAACGTAACAAAAAAGCTCTTTAATTTAGTTTGTCTTGTAGGGGTTTTTGGCATATCCTTTTGAACTTGTCTGTTTACATTTCTGGTACTCTTCGCAATCCTTGTGGTGGCGAGGACGCCTTTATCTTTACTGACATCAACACGAATTTCACCAGCCTGAGAAGATTGGCCATCAGCTACGTTATGAACATTCTCCTAGAAGAAGTATACAAGTAACATCAAGACAAATGACATGAATGGATCACTTAATACAAATCTACAGGACAACAGTACAACCACTACATCATAGCAAATATATAAAACTACTTGTCAAATATCAAGGATATTTCTTTGAGCTTGTGTAGAAGCACATACAGGCGAACCTGCATAACTCGAACCCAGAGTGTTCAAGTGAAAGGATGTCAAAATGAAAGTGTACAAAGAGAAACAGAAATGGATCGAAGTCAAGCGTAGGCAAGTTATCAAGGTTCAACAGTATTGATGTATTGCAAATCAAACAGAGGTTTCTCCTAAGGCTATCAACAATTAAACATCAACCAAACTACCCAATTTTTAATGTTGTCTAATTAATGTTAAACGTTGTCTAATTAATGTTATAATTGACTGTTCATGAAAAATATTTTCAACATCAGAGAATCATTACCTTCACGATAAATTCTGGAATGTTCTCGCAAGGAAGAATAGGTACTCCTGCTCTATTGAATGTCCTCAGTTCTTTCGCACTACTGGTCTCTGATATAACATATGTTATCTTCTTCATGTCAATACTGCGATATGGTGTTTTTAACGTCAAAACTCTTCCTCCCCCCGCCTCAACTAACCTAACAACATAAAAACAAGACAAATGCTTTAACAGGATACTAAAGCATCCAAATCGAAGGTGAGATGCCATTGTATAACAATAAACATCTGTATATAAACAGCAAAACCAACGGATATCGACATGTGTTTGGAATATTTTCGTTAGTGGATGTTCACTGTATCCCTGTTCCACTATATAACTGTTTGATTAGGTTCTATCTGTTTGATTAGGTCCCTTAGAAATGTCCTTCATTAGCTCATGAATGTAATACCTTTGCTTTTAGGTAAAAACCTAATGCTATGCTTGTGTTACTTTTTCTGGTGTAGAATTTTGCACTGATTCCGATTACCTAAGTAATTTGGCTGCGAATTAGCTATTCGCACATATTTTTAGCCAACAAAGTTGCCATTTTTGCAGTTTTATCTTTGCAAGATGCGATCAAAGCATGCCCCAAGTGACGTATTCGTATTGTAACTGGAAGCACTGTCTGAGTACAAATTGACGATAACGGATCACTGCAGCAATGGTCAGTTGAACTACGGTTGAACAATGCAACATCAACAAGGATCGAGCAAATCGAAATCGAATAAAAACTTTAAAAAAGACTTTTGATATAATTTATGTGAAGAGGTTGACGATGACAGCAAGTTCAGATTTGAATACCACCCTGAACAGATTCTACGAACAAATCAGAGAAGAAACAGGCCTAAATAGCTGCATGGAATGGCCAGACAACGACACCACATTTGGTTTATACATGATGCTAGTCAAAGGTAACACTGGCAATAACCACTTGCTTAGAATTTCTTGGCAATCATAATACCATTACAATCCAAGTGGACATCCAAGTCATAAATCTCAGCCTATTCAAAAGAATAATAAATATCGTAATCTGCTTACAGGTATATTTGATTTACAAAAATGACAAATTCTACATAAATTGACATGATCTTAGACCATTTGGCTTCAAAGAATTTTGTGTTACTGGATCAGGTGTTTCTGTCCAACTGGCATGAGCAAGCATACTGAAGATTCCTGGAAAAAAGATACAAATATGTTTCATAGTAAATAGTGCGGATATGTTGGATCATATTATGCATCGTATAGCAATTATTTTCATCAAATTGCCGCTTCTTGTTTTGCTGTTTCTGAGAGCTCTAATGAGGAATTTTGTCTTGCCTTTTTTGTATAATAAATTTTTTGCTATTTAACTATACCAACAAACGCACTAATGTTCATTGGACTCAAGATTTGGACAATTTGGAAGTAAACCCAACAAACAGGCAAATGGCTGTGGGCTAAACACTTGTTAAATAAATTTATTAAAGAGTTAAGAACTACTTTAAAATGGAACAAGTTATTTACCTATTCAAATGAGTGGTTCAACATACATCCAGTTACGTGACCTGCAAACTAAATTGCACAGCAATGCATTTTTGAAATCTCTGCAGCCATTCGCAGTGCTTCTTCGAGTGGGCTAGCATTCATGTAGCCTCAAAATGTTTAGAAAACTATCCTCAAAAGTATTCAGAACAAACTCAGAGACAGTAAATTGAATGCAAAATTTTGAGAACTGTGTACAGCGAAATGCTAAACAACAGCCACAATGATATGTCCCAAATGGTGTCACAAAATCATGGCAACTGTGATACATTTTTTTGCTAGGCCAAAGTTTGATAGAAGAAAACAATATATTTTTGTGCAATAAAACACTTTTGTTTAAACAACATCAATAACTTCAATAACATCAAATAACAGCTCTATCTAAATCATGCTGAGTTTTCACTAATCAAGAAAGGGGGAAAAAATTGAAGCATTGATGCACAATAAACTCAATGCTTTTGAATTTTGCCTTTAGCATGCTAGTTGCTAAAATAATACAGGCCTTGTTGTTTGAGGCGCGCGGCCGCCTCATCACGCACCTAAGTTTCTCAAGGCGCGTGATTCTTCACTCGCCTGGTTTAAAATTTCTTGTAAATTCACGCGCATCGGCTGTTCATGAAAAATGAAAATAAAACATAATTCGTAATCTTTGAATCTCTTTCTGCAAGTAATTAGCTAAAGGATTAGTTTCATGACCAGAAAAAACAACAAACAAAATGAAGTGCAATTTTCATTATGAATTATGAAACAAAAGAGTGAAACGCGTTTCATCAAACTTACACAAACAAAAACTACGAAGAACTATTTGGTGTCATGGCGCCAAGCGATGCGAAAGGATTGGCAATAGAATTAGCGGATATGAGCGCAGTGAAATTTTAAAAAACGCGGTTGATCTGTATTTGTAAAAAAGAGAGAAAAATACGTCTTGCGAGTGGAAAAGAGGGTCCGGAAAAAACAGCATCTCGATACAAAATATGTTGTCGATACAACAATAATCTCGACCTCTTTTGATGACGAAGATCCCATAGAAATTAATCCCACAGAAACTGAAAGTGACATGGAAAATTTTGAAATCTAAAATTTTGGCAACCTTTTATGTTTAAAATCGTTAATTCATCAAAATCATCATCAAAATCGTTAATTTTGATGTTGAAAAACTCGATGGTTTGATTACTTCCGTTATCTAAAGTGTTATTCTATAAATTAAATATCATGCGCCTCGTTTAATATGGTGCGTGATCTGTTACGGGCCCACGAAAAACAAAACAACAAGGCCTGTAATGGTATGATAAATTTGAGATTTACCTTTTAAATCCTGCTCTTTTCTTTTGGTTTGTAAAAACGAGCACAACAACCCAACTACTGAAAACTGCCTTTTTTCCAGATTCGTGCCATAATCTCCATTTTCTTGGCAATGAAAAAAGATGTTTTTGCTGGGTATTTTGCTTTAATTTTGCAACAGTCCATTCAAATGATTCCTCATCCAGCCATTTTTTTTGTTCATAACTTTCATCTACATAGTCTCTTGTAAGAATCCACTTTCCTGAAGAATTTACAAAAGAAATATTTTTTATTCACATATATAAAATGCACAAATGAAAATGCACAGTTATAGCACCAAGGAGGAATGGGCAAATGAAAGTGGTTGACAGGAAAGGGAAAAATACCAATAACCCACAGCATTTTCATTTTTTGACTAGAGCTTCCCAAATATCTAACACAAATTGTTTTGGATAATGGCATCATTAGTATGCAACTGTCATTGGTATCATTTGTGAACTACAGATTACGAGAGTTCCCAATACATTAAGGAGAAATTTATAAACATTGGTTAAATGATAATTCCAAAATGTTTGCACAAAGCATCAAAATGTTAGCAATCCAAGCTCTCGGCAAGACTGTCAAGGAGTGTGTTTTGTCTTTACAGCACATGGTTTTTCTTATAAAAAATAAAGAGTGGAAGGTTAGAAATGCTGAGTTGGCTGTGTTGTGGTATAAATAATCAGGACATGTTTTGCCACCTCCCTAATGATCAAGAGCTGATTGCCTTGACCAAATAGGCACAAAATAGTATTTGTAAGGGAGTGGTCAATATGTTATACAATCATTCTTGGCATATATTCCATTTTATAAAGTATATGTCCCAAAATAATCGTATCCTACCAGCAGCACAAGCACAGATGAACTTTTCTCCTCTTGATGGGGACTTGCAAATAACATGACTTGCACATGATGTGTAGTTCTAAAAAAAAAATGAAAAAAAAAACTGTAATATTCAGACATTAAAAATTTAATGATTACAAAATATTTTTCAAACAGCAAATCTTTTAAACAAAACGATCTTAATTGTGAAACACATGATATCAGATATACTCATGATATCATGCACCATGTCAAAGGTAGGTTCTTTATTTGTATTTTGACTTGAAGCAATGTAATATTGCAAAAAAACTAATAAACAATGATTTATCTTCTTTCCAATAATAACTCTAAAAAAATAACAAATTGTCAATTAAATTTTATGATTTTATCAAATTATTGCTCATCATAATCAGGTTTTGCAAGGTGTACCTTCCTTTTGTTTCATATTAGTTTCAACACCACAACTAAAAAAATCAACAGTTTGTTATTAGTTTGGACCAGCGATAGGTTTGTGTTGTGTTTGGTGTTTATCACCCTAAGATTCCTTATATCATATCACATGATATATATCATTTGTTACTGCAGGACCTACAAATTGAAATAACTCCTAGTTACAATTAAGGTAAAGCCTTATACAATATAAAATCACAAGGTAAAATCTATATATTAACAAGATGTACAATACAAAGTTAAAATCTATTGGCCCCTGTACTGAAGACTGTTCCTCCCTATTTCTTATAAATCTTGGTATTTTGAATTTGAGAGGGGTCATACTGCAAAGTTTTGTTGTAGATTTTTCCCAAATAGATCTTGTAGTGAATGGTCTGATTTGTTCCAGTAGATTGAATGCATCCATTTTATAATGCAGTGCTTGTAAATGCAAGAGATAGGCTGTATGAGTCAGACTATCATCATTAGGATAGCAACTTGGCAAGTTGAAGATCTGCTGGTAAAGCTTGAATGGACTGTCTCAAGCTTCTGTCATGATTTGCTTTCAAGGAATCTGTCTTCAGATTTTATTGTTTGTTATCTTATGGGAAGTTTTCCAAAAGTCCTGTAATTTGCTTCAGCTTCCTTGAGGCTCTTTGTAACTAGATTCTTGATATTTCTTGTCCCATTAAACTCTTCAAATAATTTAAGGCCTCCTCTGTTAATCATCTTGAGTATGTTTCTGTCAACCCATGCTAGAGAATAAACTCTTACTTTGGTCTTTCTTTTTTGAAATGTTCATCAGCTATGCTCTGGTACATGGTCTGCAAGCTCCAGGTAACAGAATCTACACCCTCTAAGGTAGCACAAACCAATTTCCCAGCTGCATATTCAAAATCTAAAAATCACCCCCTCTTAATCAAATCAAATCAAATCAAATCAAATTTTTTCATTCAACAACAGAATTTTCTTAAGGTTAACAAATATAATGATTTTTAAATACATTGATTAAGTTTAATATAAAAATTAACAATTTCAGTGAATGTTGTCAAGGACACTGAGACAAACCCAGAGGTTTTCAAGCCCAGTGCCCTTCATGTTGAATCAAAAGCAAATATAAAATTATCTTGGAACATTATTAAATTAAACAAAATACCATACAGAATTCTAAGACTTCTAAACAACAAGATTTATAATTCTAATAAGATTTGAATTTGAAATTTTGCAAACAGTAACAAAACTAACAACAAAAGAAAGAAACGAAAAAGAAATAAGTTGATATAAAGGGGAAAAAATCAAGATTGTATTGGCCCTCTTAAGGAAAGCCATTAAATTGAAGATAAAAATTTCAACAGTAAATACAGAAACCCATGATGGATTTGCAGCAATAAAAAACTTAATGCCGTAACAAAAAATAGTAATTTTCAAAAATCGAAGGAATATCCCTAGTTGTTTGGCTCCCACGGCTACGCCCTCGCCCCTCACTAGGCCTACAAATTTTCAAATACACCCGTATGCACTACTTTAGATTAGGCCCAGATCTTAGCTTAACTTAGCATCTAGCACACAAACTCCTTAATTTTACTGGTTCTGAGAGACTTACCAGCTTCAGCACTTAACCACTAAAATCTTAGTGCTGCAAGAATAAAATGTGGTATAGCCTATAAACTTCTTCTTCCCAGATTGACAAGAATTTCTTGTTATTTTTCCTATAGCACGAACATTTAAGTTTACCTACCGATGATTCGTAGAGAATACCCCCAATTACTCGAATTTTCTCTGAAAGTTCTCTCCTCTCCTGTTCCAAAAATGAAGACAACAATATCTTTGGCTTCTTGCGAATTTGAATTCCCAACGAAGCCATGCTTTTTACTCAGAGCAAACCAAAGCAATGAATCTGGCGGGCTTTTGCATTGCTTTGACCGTAGCAAAGCATTGTGGGGTGGCGTAATTTCATTTCAATTTATTTTCAACAACAAAGATAAGCCTAATTGCAATACCATAATATAACATTAAGACATAGTAATACACACATCAATTAAAAATATTATTGTTGAAGGAACCCTAAAAAGAGCTATCGAAGTCATATGTCCTTAGGTGAGATAATATTAGTTAAAATGTTTAGTTTTCATACACAAATTATCAAGAAATATGCTTGATTTTGATAATATGCTTGATTTTTATAATAGTAGTTAAAAGTTAGAATAAGGAGGGGATAAAAACAAAAACGAGTAACTAAAATGTAGCCGTATATCAAACCCATGAAGCAATACAACAAATACAGTGCACAGCATAAGAAAGCGGTAATAATGATAATAATTAATATCAACAAGCCCTATGAGCACGTGTTCCCAATCCAGTTGATTCAGTGTAACTTCTCGAACTCTCTTTTCTACCTGAAAATCAACTACCATATCTCACTTCTGTTAAAAAATACGAGTTTCTGTAGTAGAAATGCATAGCGTACATACAAAGAGTAGCTAATGATTCAAACAGAGAGGACAGAGTAAACAAAGCCTCCCAGTCACTTTGCCATTTCGGAATAAGATCCGGCGAAACCGGAAAAAAAACATTGCCAACTGGTTAGAGAGATTCCCTGGGAGGTGCAAATGTTAGCGCTTTGAATAAAGATGACAGGATACCAAGCCATCAAATAAACTTTGAAATGACAGCAGGAGACGTTAGCTTTGGATCAGACAAAAGCCGTTCAATCGATATTCTCCAACTTTTGAGAATTCTAAATATTTCATATTTGGTATTATTTGGCAGGGTTGAGCGAAGGGAAGACGGTTATTATCCTAACAAAAAGTACATGCAAAAACAACAATTTTAGTTAGACTATCAAAGTCAGCCTCATTGTGAAAACACGGTTTTATTCGCAAAAGGCCTAAATTTCAGGACATAGCACTGGATTAGATCATTGACCAGACACAGCAAAGATTACTTGGTTACTATCAACCCCTTTTTTACCCAAAGTTATAAGACACGATCGAGACCCTGTTGGAAAAATTTGCAAACTTTTCATCGCGATAGAATAAAAAACCAAGAAGACAAGGAGTGATCGAATAATGTAATGTGTTTTCAAATATTTCCAATAATTCATATTGTTTGTTGTTTTCTGTCCCGTGTTCGTTTGAAAAGCTAACATTGGAATGCTTAGAAGCAAATTACTGTTGAATAACTTGAATGGGCATCCTTGACACGACTATTCTGACTAATCGAAGCTTCTTTGCAGATCATATACATTGCATAAATTACTGATCTCTTCTACAAGATTTGATACATTCAAATGACTCGATTGCAAACCAAAAGCAAGATGTCAAAACTGATCATCAGCGTACTAGAATTCTTCTAACATTGCTACAACGCTTTTTTACCAACCAAATCAGGTCTATCGCGCTATAGTAAATGATTTTTTGAAACTAATTTTTATCTGTCCAAATAAATGGCGACTGCGATTTTGAAACGTATTACAGAAAAGACAAGAATATGTTGAATTTTCTAACAAAATTTTGGCAAACAATGGCACCTTTTCGTTAGAGTTCTAGGGTTTCTGCTGAATGTGCAATTAGTTTAGAAAAATATAACACACAATTTTACACATATTTTGTTTTGAGAAAATAAGAAATAATTCTCACATTTTAATGCGTAAATCGCGATTAACCTTTAGCAATTTGCGCTAACTTATCGGCGGTATATGACATAATATAGGTTACACAAGTGTTTCATACAGGTGCCAGGACCCAGGTAGTCATAGAAAAGACAGGCATAGAAAAGATTGGATATAGACGTCGATACTCCATTTAGAAAAAATCTAAGGAAACCAGGAATGGTATTATCCTGTTCTGAATGGTTAAATTAAAACAATGCCTGGGTGTCAGTGGAAATGAAAATCATTTAAGGGGACGTGTTGTAACATTCAATGAACGTGGTTTAATGAAATCAAAATTAGGCATAATGGTTGGATATTTCGATTTAAATAACGTTGCAACAATTCTGTTCAAGTGAAGATTAACTTTGGTGTAGAAAAGAAATTACTTCTTATTGCATTTCCCTCTCAGAACATAACAGATTTGCAGCAGAGATATTTAGAACGTCTAAAGAGAAAATAGAACAGTTATAATAACTGGCAATAAAATAAGTACAATTTGTAAATACATTGTTTCCTTTCGAATGAGATCCAAACAGTCTTACGCGGCAATAATAAAACGTTTAGATTTTTTTAAGTTTAAAAAAACTCTTTTTGTAGATTGATGTAGATGCCTCAGTTCATTTCCGTTCAAATGAAATCATAAAAAACACAGAGGTTGCGGGAACAAACTTTGCTAATACGTAATCGGAAAATATGACCTTTAAAGAAAAAGATATAAAATCATTAAAAAATGCTCACTTCTTCATCGTCGCAATCTTCCGTTTTATGACCAAATACTAAAAGAAAAATCATTGCTATCAGGT
Organism: Chrysaora fuscescens; assembly: GCA_009936425.2. NCBI lineage: Eukaryota > Metazoa > Cnidaria > Scyphozoa > Semaeostomeae > Pelagiidae > Chrysaora > Chrysaora fuscescens. Next base: position 20,778 of record JAACYV020177776.1, on the reverse strand, counting down.
ATTTGTTTCAAGCATCAATGTAAGTGAGGCTGAAAATAAATGGGAATGTTGCAAAAGAGCCTTTATCCTGCTTAAAATAATTAGGTGCGTAGAATGTCCATATATAGCCAATCTGTCAAAAAGGCACTTGCTCTGGCAAAAAATATCAATTTTTGTTTCAAATAAAATATAAATTATTTGAAATGATACCTTCGCATATTGTGCAGTAGGCTCTTTCTTCGCCACGAGAAGCGTGGTATTGTGTTCCAAGGTCTTCTAAGCTACATTGAGTAGGACAGTCCTCAGTTTCATGCAAATCGAATTCATCGCAAATATCACAGAAGAGTCTTTGCTTCAAGCCTGGTCTTGCGGGTGAAATAGTGTCGTCTCTAAAAATCATAAAGAACGGAAATAATTATCTGAATTGCTTAATAAATGATTTTATGTAATAACAAAAATGCTTGCCACCATTTTGGTCCGGCTAAATAGTTGTATGGGTGCAATGCATAAACATGTTACCAAATGTGGCAGTCTTTCTTGGCAATAGCTAAGTTTCCGTTGTTTTTTATAACGCGGCAACTCTTCGGTCGAAAAGCTGATTGGGAAGAGGCTTATCAGCACAGCATTAACTACCTCTTTCCTGATATGAAGAAACACACATGATGTAAACCTCCGTCTTGCTCTAAGCATTATCTACGAAAATCTAATAAACGCTTCAGATGATTAACTTTACAATGGAACTTACAAAAATGCTCGAGCATCAGCCTCATTTCCACGGGGCGAATTTAGCAGCGAATTCGCGGCGTAGCGATCTAAGCACGCGCAGTTTCCATTTATGATTTCGCAGCGAATTTGCAACAGAGTAGGCGAGTAGCCTACTTTTCCGAGGCGAAATAAATTTCCCTGCTACCGATAGCCAATCAGAGCACGGAAGAGTGCTATATTTCTAAGAAATCGCAGATCAAACACGGCGACGAACAGTAGCTATCACAGGAACCTTTCTTTGTAATCTTTGGGTGCTCAAACTGGGATGTTTCCTCGGCACTGATTTCCTTGCAGCAACAGGCTCATGCTGGATATCAAATCTCAAACGGTGATGTTTTTGAAGTCTCCGTTTCAAGAGAGAAGTGGAAAACGGAACTGATTGTGAATTGCAAAAGTGTCAGTATTTTGACCAGATGGCCTTTCTTCACCAAAAGAGTTCCAAAAAACCAACCACAAGTAATTTGCTTCCAGTGGCTGGCGCATTCGGGAACCCCTTTTTGAAATATTATTTTCCTGCATCACAAGCCCAGGTAATATTGTCAAAATTAGCACAGAGTTTCTAAAAAAGGCAAACAACCAGGTAGAAAATTAAGGACAAAGGGCATCACAAGAGCCTGCATCTAAAAGGTCATTGGCGGAATGTGACATCTTATTGAAAATTGCGTTGATGGAGGACAATTTTGAGGATTCCCTGTACTGCCTTAACTTAATCCCTATAATGAGAGAGCTTGAAAATGAATAATATCATAAGGAGGCATCAAAGTTGGGGTCCTGGTGTTCTCCCCCATAAAAAATTGTAACCACATCTTTCAAATTGGCTTTCAAAAGTTGATTTTAATTTCTTCCTTGCATATTTAACTAATTTGATAATCCAGGTTACAATGCCTTTCATGATTAAATTGCTTTCTCTGTCTTTGTTATTAATCGTCTTAAAAAAACTCTGAACCTTGTTGTGGCTATCCTTAATGTATTCTCAATAGCTCTTCTTGCCCTTGACAGCCTTAATTGAAGTTTCTTTTGTCTGTGGGCACGTTTGGGTTAGGATGTGGCTTCATGATATGATTTTTTAAACCGAATGCAGCATCAGCAACAAAAACATATGGAAGCAACTTTGATGAACTCTGACCAATGCTTTCAGGCTGAGAGATATTGATTTTGTAGTTCAATAGCATAGCCAAGGTTACTGTTGTTCTATACACTACCATCACTTTGACGCCACAATCCTCAATATCTTCCATGATAAACTCATACATTGCAGTGCAACTGCCATGAGCACGATACTGTGAGTATGCTTGTAATCAAATTATTCTGACTCACTATTGTGCGTAGCTTGCATAACATGTATAGTCCATCTATAGCATACAAGGCATGGAAGAAATTAAATTTTTTTCAAAATCTCGGATTTCCTTCCATTTTTTTTCTGTGCATTGGGGGCCAAGAAACTGATTACATGGAAGCAAATCAAAAGAGCACTGCACGTTTCTGTTATGATTTTGCCTATGGTGGATGGACCTATCCTACGAATAGCAGCAATTGTGCACTGGGCATCTCCTGTTACAAGGTATCTAAGTGTAACTGCTTATCATTCGCTAGGACTGACAGGATTACGCATAACAAGTGTTTTGCTTTGCGATAGTTGGAGCAAAAAAAGACAACAATTCATCCAATGGTATAAGGTGACATTCGAAAATATTGAAAAAGTCCTTTTTATCTTGTAGCTTCAAGACTCAAAACAACAGATGAATTCCCTTTTTGAAAGCACTCTTCGTAAACTGTTCTAACAAAAATCGTTTTCATTTTACGTGTTAACTCCAATAATTTCAAAATTGCTAATTTCTTTTTTACCCTTTTACCCCGCTTATAGGCACACCTCATTTAAAGGCGCATGCACTTACATTAGAATATGGGCGCAGTGCGCTTAGTGGGTCGTAGTCTAGGCGTTTGCGAGGAAGATGAAAAAAAACAAGAATCGTCGATATGGCTATCAATTTTATCTTTGACAACGTTTACACACTTCCATAACTTTTGATAGTTTGAGGTTTTGAACAGTGTGGGTATATTAACTGGAATGGTAAAATAAGTCAGCTCCATTTCATGTTAAAAGTATTGACTATGTTAAAAGCAACCATCAATGGTCGTAAAAAAATTTTATTCATAAAAGTTTGTTTTTTAATTATAGGCGTATGCACTTCTATCTGAATCGTTTTTCGCACCCTAAAAAATGGCAAAACCGTGAATTTCCGCTTATAAGCGCAAGCGCTTTTAAAAGAGGTGTATTAGCGTGTATTAGCGAACAATAGTGTTTTAATTGAATTCAGCCTGCTTGAAGTTTAGAAATTAGGCACCTGATAAGTAGAAATATAGTCGCTACTAAGTCGAAATCAAACTGAAATTTCGTTGCGAATTTCTCAGCGAATTCGTTGCTAATTCGCTGCTTAATTCGCCTCGCGGAAATCCGCCCAAAAGAGCGTAATCATTGATAATCATCATTGATGTAACACGGTATCGAAAAAGCAAACCCTTCAACATAATAAACTGATATCATAATCGCAAGTTATGAAATTACCAAACTTACAATCCTTCACTTTCAGCAAATAAACCCTGGCCGTCCTCCAAAAGACGTATTTTCTCCTCTGCTGCTTTGAATTTATTCTGTACGCAAGAATAACATATAATTGATACAGTGAATAGTAGGTCTTAGGTCTAACATACATTTTAAGGATCTTTAAGGACACTTAAGGATTTTTAAGGGAAACCCCTTATCGCCCTGTCCATTTACAGGTAAATCAATAATCATGGCTGCATAGTTGATTGTAACTTTAAAAAAGAGATCATCGACAAATGGACAGGTGACAAAAAATACATAAAAACAAAATATACAAACCTGCACCTCTACAACGACAGTATTAAGAAACATAACCTGAAACAATAAAATTTTGCAAACAAATATAAAACAAATCAGTATGAACAGATCGGAATCATAAATATCATGGCAGATTATGAAACATCGAGAACCACCTACGGTAACAAAATAGAGACCTTCCAAACACGGACTTATCTTCATTCAGGGTGAGATCACCATTTCGTTTGAAAGTGTTATACATCAAACTGCAACAGCGGCCATTTTACTTCAAAAGATTCGTCGAGTTCTCTCTACAGTTGCTTTAATTTTGGCACTTAGCTTTTTTCTGATATTCACCGAGCAACCAGTGTGACTTGCTACGCATGCGTCAGTTGGAACCTACCAATTATTTTTTTATTCAAAAGCCTTAAAACTATGAATGGATGAGCGAAGAAATGAATTTCATGGATGAAAGAAGTACATGACGATGTGGTGCTTGCCTAACGCACACATACCTAGCCACAAACAATAATGCCTCCAGTGAGTGGCATCACATTCTCTGTCCAAAAATTACAACAAAAAGGAATGCCAGAGTTTAAAAGCACTAGTTAAATGTTGAATATTATATTCTTACCTCATTAGCCTTGTTTTGCAAATCTTCTTTCAATTTGTTAACTAACAAATCATTATCATTAACATTACCATCTAGGATAAATAGAGAAATATCTCAATCTTAGCATACCAGCATACCAAATTTCGACTGATTGAAGAGTTATTTAATGTTTTCTTCCTGCCAAAACTGAGGGGGATATGTCTAATGATGGTAGGACGCTAAATCGAAGAATTATGGTAAGTAAAAGAAAAAATAGAACAAACCAAAGAAAAATTCTCAACACGCGGCAGAAACATACTGAATGTTTCTGCAAAGAGAGGGAGACACAAACCTAAAGTTTTTTCTGTTCCATTGACAGGACTACTTTGGAGTTTTTGGATACAAAGCTCGTGCTCAACAACCTTCTTTTCAAGATTTTGTGCCTAAAATGTAAAATTAGGACATTGATTACATTGAAAAGTGACCTGCGGAATAAGTAATAATCATTCTAAAGTAATACAACATCAATCACAAAGATATATGAACAGAAAATACCCTCTGACGCTCTCAGTTTCAAAACAGAATCGCCTGTATCAAACGTTAGTGAGAAAGTTGTACCGTATGTCTAAAGGGACAAATGAGGGCATAGACTAACGGGTGGATTTAAATGGTTTTAGAATTAGCAATTTCTTTTTTCTATCTTACGAATTTTAATGACTTATATTTATAAACTAGCTTGTTAACGCTTCCTATGCCACATATAAGCCAGAAATCATTTATTTTTCTATTACAGCAATTGATACCACAGGCCGCAGTTTTCTTACATATTCATCTCGTCGTCTTCAACTGGACTTAAAATATAACACTATTCACTGGAATACCTTAACTCTCCAGCTTGAAAGTTCTCCCTCTTTCTGTTGAAGCTGCGACAAAGAAGATTCGACGCTATCTTGCAGCTTGATACGATCATCCTCTAGTGACGTACGAGTGTTCACCTCTCTAAACCACAATATAAGTATTAACCAATTTAATTTAGGAAGCTGTAACAATTTAAACTGCGCTCCTGATGGCTATGATTTTAGCAATTTTAGCAACAGTATAACTTGGAAATTGAAAAAGATGATGTGTCTTTAAATAAAATATCAAATTCATTTTGAAAAATGCAACGAATAACCAGTTACCTCTGTAAAGATTCTTGTAATTCGTTCTTTAATGATATAGTTTCTTCTTCTAAGCTTGCTTTTAGAGACAGTAACTAATAAAATAACTAAGTTTAGAATGCTAATTAAACAATGCAGTTAATCAACAAATCTGGGACAAATCATTTCAATGCAAATCATTTTATGTTTTAAGATTTGCATTTTTTTTACAAAAAGATAGAAATGGGGAATCACTGAAACAACACCTTCATTTGGATGAAAGATTAAAAACGAGTAGCGGCTTACATTGTTGCTTTCCATAAATGCTTTAACTTTTTCTTCGTTAAGACATTCGCACCTTGCTTCCAGCTTATTTTTGAAATTCTCTAACTTCCTTATGGTTTCCTTAGAAGCAGTAACTTCTTCTTTCATTATCGACCTAACAAGCGGCAGTTTAAAAATGCAGGTAAGGAAAAGATTATTTTGATAACGAAAATAGAACATTAGGAAGGTATGGCAAAAGATAAAAGAATAAGCACTAGAAAGTAGCAAGAAAGCAAATAGCTAGAAAAATCAAATGAGAAGAAAGCACTGTGCAATTCTTGACTCACAGTTCGTGCTGCAATTTGCCAGTAACATCAGAGCCCCGTATTAACTCTGTCTTCATTTGATTAATGTTCTCTTTAAGTATAGAGTTTTCATCTTGTGCAAACAGCAACTTAATATAAAAATGAAGAAATACACACAAACACGAAAGAAATTGAAAATTTACAACTTGAACTTCAAAGCTCTTAATGTTTTAGTATTTTCACCGGGCAATCGATATTTTAACAGATGTGTCATATTTAGCTATCTTAGTTTACAGTTGCTGATCATTGAGTACAACCATACCTGGTTTTTCAATTCCTTATTGTTTCCCGAAAGCTCTATATATTCCAAATCAACCGATTTTTTCTGGTCTTCAATTTTTATTTTTTCTACCTCAAGCTCGTTGATTGTTTCATCCTTTTTCTCAGAATTCTATTTACGCAGGAAAAGCAAAGATGAAATTGATATGAATAGGAAAAATTGATGATTATTAAATTATAATGGATAAATAAAGGAATTTCTGGCTATCATTGAAAAACTGTAAATAATAAATAATAAATAATTTCTGCTCCTGAACCCTTTGGTTTATCATACCAAAATGTTATCCTTCTTAAAAAGTGAATTGCGAGTTTTATACAGCTTTTAAGATACAACATACCTTTTTTGTTTCGATTATTTCTCTACTCAAGATATCTTTCTTCTTGGAAATGGCTTTAAATTCATCTTCCATGGACTCGTGCTTAATTTTCAGTTCTTCAAATTCTCTGTTTAAAGATTCGTGCGATGATTGTAAGATGGCACTGTGCTGATCTTCGTCCAGTTTTGACTTTAAATAGTTTTGTAATTCATCTGATTTCTCTTCGCATTCTTTTTTCAATTGTTGAATTTGATTCTTTAAAAAAGATATTTCTCGCATGAAAAAATATGAAGATAATTACAGAACTGTACCATTGATAAGATTAAATCTCTAGGTCCCGTATTCGGCATCCAGAAGATACTAAAACGGTGGAAAAAGTTACTTAGAAATAAGTTCTCTTACACCCCTTCAGTGAATTGGGTAACATTAGGGCAACGAGAAGGATAATAAAACGTTGGAATTGGGAGGCTCGTAGACGCCATCCTTTCATTTGCCATGTCAATGGATTTTTATTATATATATGGGATTCTTGAACAGCCAACAAAACGGGAAATACTCCTTAAACATGATGCTATGGAATTTAAGATGAAACTTGTAATTTTCCATTAGATGATTGACAGTAAAATTTTAACCTGTAATTCTGACAGCAAAGTCGTCACTTGGTTATTCCTTTTTGATAAATCAAGGATTTCGGTATTCTTTTCGTTCAAAAGTTCGTCTTTTTCCAGAAGCTGTTGCTCAAAATTTCTATGCTTCTCGTCGGAAACTTGCTGTTTCTGAAAAAAAGTTACTGATAATTTATTTTAAACCTTCAAATAGCTGAAAGGGATACAGAAGACAACTAACTGGCATGCACACAACAAAACTGTACATAAACCTCTGTTTCAACTCGTTTAAACCTAAACAACGGCCAGATAATTAAAACAAAACAAATTTAACAAATCAACAAGGCAAAGAAAAACATTAAATGATACCCTAACAACACAAAATAAAATACTAAGAAAAATGGCTTTACATACGAAGACGCTGTTATTTTCTTGGCAACACAAAAGGAGATACAAGGATTTACAACATCAGGTCTAAAAAGTCAGGGTTAAACCAATAGCCATAAAAATATTTCATTAAGGCAGATAAAACCATTTAGATGAAGATGAGAGAAAACAAACCTCAGTATATTTTCGCACATTCTCTTCTAACTCAGCCTGCTTTTGTGTCTGCTTTGTGATAGTATCTTTCTGATTAAAGAATGAAAAATTTCTAACATTCATTTGATGCTTCCACTACATTTAACTATGGCGACATTTTTTTGGGCCATCGAAAGAAATTTTCCATGACCGACAATAAATTTCACGAAGCAAGGGGGCCCTAAGATATTTTGAATAGAAAATGCTGTTCATTACTACATACAACAGATGGTGGACGTAAGGAGGAAAAGAAACAAAAGCGAAGAAAACCGTCAAAAATGGCAAAACCTATCTAGGAAAACCTAATACAGCTCATACCAGAGGAAAATGTTACTGCAAATTTTACAAATGCGATGACAGCACTGAAAGTACCATTAATATTGCAATGTCTCAAGAGCGGCTTGACGCCTTAAGCCTTATGGCAGCAAATTCTGATATCATGAAGAAATTACAAATGACAAAAATTATCCTAGAGTTTGCAGCCGTCAAGTCCAGAAGAATTAAATTTGGATCCTCATTAACAATTTTGGACTTAACAAGAACTTAACACTTAATGTTTTGTTTTTTGTTGTTATTTTTTTTATAGATACAGTGTTGCCAAATGCGAGTAAAATACTTTTAAAGGTTTCTAAAACCTTTACCTTCATGATGTAAAATGAAAATAAGAGCTTGAGGCCCCAATCAACCCACCCAGAGCCCCCGCAGACTTAAATACGGCTTTAGAGTAACAATTTTGATGACACCACTAAACTACTAATGACTTGTTAATATTATTATGAGGGATAAAATACGTAGACAAATTAGATATGAATGATATACCAAAGCAGTTATAGTTTCTTGGAGTTGGTTCGATTGTTCTTCATTTTTCTTCGTAAGATTAGCTTTTTCCTTCGATGAGTTTTCCTAAGAAAAATTTAAAGCTATTTGAGAACTGAATACGGTAATGATGTCCTTTGCAGATATCACAAAAATTATCAACCATCTCCAGTGTTTTGAGCCGAAGGGAAGAAGACTAGGGCGTAAAGGAGGTTATTGGCCAGAGGAGGATAAGGAGAGGTACATGATTTAGTCGATTATGTTACTTGTAAAAGATATTCTTTGGTTAATATTGAAGAAGGGGTACAACTTCATGAGTCTTGTATATAAGGTGGCTAACACAGACGTTATTAAGTGTAAATTATGTGTATTACATATCAAAATATACCCATTAATGACCCATTTGACCAACAGCCCCTTGAAATACATGTTACCTTGCACTAAAATTAGGAGTTCGCAACATTCTTTCATTGAATGTACAATGTAGCGTGTGGCGCCGTATAACATAAATGATAAAATTGTAGTGAATATAAATACAAATGTTCATATATGTATATATTCATATAAATGTTCATAGATATATATAATGTATATTGCAACGCCTTAACGATTGAAACTAGACGTATCGGGCCCTTCATCAGTAGTGGAGAAGAATTAATCGAAAAAGAGAATGTAACTTGTAAAACAAAAAAACAAAAATACTAAATAATAAAAATTAAACAAATAATGCAAATAAATATGCTGCATAAGCTTAAAAATTGGAAAATTGCTTATTAAGCCCTTTAGGAACACGGGTATCTAATTTAGAAATCAAACGCTCTTAGAATGGCCAGAAGAATTATCATTGAAGCATCACATTTTTGGCATTTAATAGCTTATATCAAGCTTGAGGAGGAGCAGGTTTATCTTTTGTGGATAGAAAAAGAAAAGACATGTGGGACGCATTGGAAACATGTTTGCAAGCACGACCTTGCTTCTCCCTAAGCCTTGATCTGACAAGAACGCAAATTCGAATCACGGCGAATTCGATGGTTGTTTCATGGAGATGGTTTTAGCGCAAACATTGGTCTGCAATATATTGAAATTAGGGTAGAAAATCTTCTTGATGGGAACTGATAGAGGGTGTTATGTGGGAGTCAATAGTATCATGTATTGGCTGATGTTGTAGCGTTTACTCTGAAGAGATTATCGCCGTGAAATCTTCGAAATACGATGGAGTGCATCGTCGATGATATCCTTCGGACAGTCAAAAGAAGAACTTGTCCATCTCCTTCGCCAGAGTCCGGTTTATCTGAACAAAGGCTCTTAAGTCGTAACAGTTGCGAGAATGGTATTGAGTTTTTAAATTTAGCGAGAAGATAGCGAGATAACGGCGAGAATCAGTACAATGATAATCAACTGCGTCCGTAAATCCTTGATAGGGCAGTTAGACGAAGGCATGAGCAATATTAGTAGTAAATTAAAAATGATAATAGCAAAAGTAAATACAAACGATCCAAACAGCAAAAAACCAGTAGTACCCTTGCTTCGATTAATATTATTTCATTTAAGTTCGAAATATATTCACACTGATTATAATCAGCTTGATGTAATATCACACCAAGTGACTTAAATTTGGAAAATTCTACAGTATAGCTAATCAGTAAAAATGACAACAAACATGCATAGCATACTTTAAATTCTTCAATATTTTGTAACAGCGTTTCAACTTTGATGGCAAGGGATGACTTCTCGTCCTGTAAAACTGTGTATTCTCTGCAATTAAGTGATTAGGCTCAATAATAGCTCTGCACATTCGAGAAGGAGGGAGAGGGTTCTATTTACCTAATTTATTGGTATATGAATCTTAAGTTACTGCCCAGCAGATTATTTCTGGACCTCAGCTATTCTAGACCACTCCTGTCCGATGTGATTTGCATTTAATATGCAAATAGGAGATAAAAATTTAGACATGTCATGATTTACGTCAAAGTTGTTTTCATTAAAAAAAAATGAATTACTTCTGTTGACCGAAAGCGACATAACAATACAACAACTATGATAATGCTGATATCAAGTTATTAATCAAAATGACCACCAGTGCTCTTGTGACATATAGAAGGAGATTTTGTTAATCTTCAAAAAACCTTAGACATGCTACAGATTAAACAATAATTAAATAAAAAAATATGGTATGAAAAAAAAGCAATAACAATTCCCACTGTTTGTTTGAACACAAAAAAGAGGGTATAAAAATGCCATCAACAATCAAAATGTTACCTTTTAGTCTCTTTAAGCTGCTCATTGACATATGTCATTTGTGAAGAACTATCACCTGAGCTTTTGGTCAGATGGGATACTTCTTCCTCCTACAAGTATAATTTTACAAATTTGCTTTCTGAAACCAAGGTATTTCTTGCAAATATTTACAATGATGGTGTGCAAAGAAAGAAAAACTATTGCAACAAGGTAATTAACATGACAAAAACGCTTTCTGTCTCTAAACCGCACTGATATACAGCAAAACACAGGTATGCAAGATTAACAAGAAATCGTATCACGTGATTTGGTATATCAACACATGCAAAAATTAGTTGAAAATAGAGTTGAAGATATATTGAAGACATACCAATTTGAGTTTTTCAGCTAACAAATTCTCTATTTTTGTTTCAGCGTTCTTTACTTTAATTTTCATATCTGATGAAGCGTGTAAACAAAAGATTGCAACAAGATTTAATACTAAATATAACTCTCTATATGGCAAACTGAAAGGGTTTTCAATCCTATCTACATGAACATAATATTCATTTGTTGAACGGTGCCAAGCAGAATCTATGAAATCATATAAACTACTACTGTATAACAAAACACCCAGATCTTACACCGGAATTTGATCATCTAATAACCTGTTAATAATCCCCGCTATATTTTCAAGATATGTAGAACAGAAAGCAGATCTGTTATTATTGTGTATATACAAAATAAACGAAAACACGAGTTAAAATTGAATGTATTTCAACCACCCTACCAATATTTTCATTTTTAAGATCCTCAAGCCTTGAAAAAATTTCCGAGTTCTCGCTATCTTTTGTTTTAAGCTGTGATGTGAGATCTGGAGAAAGAGAAAAGCGAAAAATAAAAGAATTGTCGACCACCATAATTTAATTGATGAAAAAAGCTTTAACGTCGAATTCTCATTTCTCTAAACAAGCAACCTGTGAAGTAATAACCTTGATTGTATGACATTAATTAACAGTAATCGAAGAGGTGAATGGATTGCTGCATATCAGAACAGAATGTTGGTTTTTACTATTTGATCCATGTCAATTTAAACTGTACAAATATAGCTAATAATTGTACGAGCGTTGTAACTGCAAATATACAACAATAGATTCAAACTTTTACAAGTGGGGATTTTAAGAAAGTCATTGGGACTATTGTTTCTTACCAAATATTTCTTTATTCAGAGCTCCCTTTGCTTCAATAGTTTCATTTAATTCATCGCTCTGAAAATAGCATATCAGAAACATAAGAAGATTTATGGATTTTGATAATTATCATGAAAATCTTAAACTGTATTTCAGGTTATTTTCATCCATCTTACTAATATGTGTGCTTTCTTAACATTCGATCAAACGCTCAATGTCAAAATCGAACTGAACCGAAAGACTGAAGCACATTTTTACACATCTTTAGATGCGTAAACAGAATTAAACTGAATTGTAATGAATTTTTGAACCAGTTATTAGCAATCTTTGATTCTGATTATCAGCAATTCAAGAAAACAGAGGCAAAATAACGATTTGAGCAGGCAAAAGGAACAAATGGAGGAAACATCTGTGTTTTTGGAATGAACGCAGACGTAAGACGTAGTATTTGATAGAGGATCATCCCTCCTCCTCTATCAACGAGATCGCAGCTTATTTGATGGAGCAAAACATCAATCTTGAATACTAAAAGATATCTAATATCATTCCAGATTATATCTAATATCATTCCAGATTAAGACTCTCTTCTATAACTTACATATTTTTTGATTTGAAAATCAAGATCAACAGATGCTTCTTCTTTTGCTTTTACTTCCTTCTTGAGGTGTTCAATGTCCGTGTCCCGTTTCGCCAGTTCTGTGCTGAGATAGGACGCCTGTAGGTCAGTCTCACCCTGAGCTTCATTCAAAACATCCTCGAGACATTTTAATTTTTCCTGCAAGACGGTCATGCTTTGGGAAGACTGGATCTCTTTTTCATTTGTTTCTGCAAGCTGAAACTCAAGGTCACTGTATCGGTTTTTCACATCTTCTTCTGAATGCTGTAAAGCAAATGCAGTTTTTATTTTACTTGTGATAATATTCAGCTCCGCTGCGAGTACATTTAAGACTCTAAACAAAGCTTTTTCTGAACCCAAACAAGCAGAAAAAAAAAATTCCTATACCAACCTTTAGCTGTTGCATTTCTTCTTCAAGTTTTTCTATCATAGCATCTTTCAAACTTATTTTTTCTTCCAGCAATCGAGTATTTTCTTTATCTACCTCAGAGGATAATTCCTGTCCAATGATAAAAAAATTATCTTAATTGTTTGATAAATCAATGAACCAATCAAGAATAAAAGTTACATAGTGACATAATGACAATAATGACATAATAACACAGCTGATAATACGGATGCAACCAACCACTACTCATCATTTCAAAGAGTTCGAAAAAGAATATCAAAAGATTGTTATAATATACTGCATAACTGCCCTTAAATTATCTGTCAAGCCATTCAATCATATATCAATGTAATCAACTTTCAGTAGGTTTTAAGCCAACTACAGTACCTTTTTTAACTGCCGTCCAACTACATAATTTTGTTTATATCAGAGTAAATATATGACAGCCTTAACATGGAGTTTTTTTTTAACTATTTACTGTGATATAAAGGAAACAAGGATGACAATGTTTAATTTTTTTCTTGCAATTTTTGTCAGTTAACTTTAGGCACTTGAAGATAACAGTTAGCCACAACGACAAAAAGCACCACCATGCGGTTATGGGGATCTCCTCCATCAATATAGATTTTCCTTTCCTTACCTTACTTACAATCTGCTCTTCCAGTTGAAACTGTAAGTCCTCCAATTTTCTAAATGTAAATCAAGCAACAGTTCTAAGGTTCTTTTTCAATAAACAACTGAATCAATCAGCTGATTTGATTCAGTTATTTGATTTTAATACACTATAATAATCTAATATTGAAGTTTAAGTGTAATTTTGGCTCCACCACATAAACATCTGCATTCTATTATGAAATTATTTTTTGTGGTGAATTTATTTGAGTAATTTCTTGAAATGAATTACTTTTTAAAAGCCCTGGTACTTTTCAACATGTTCAGTTTAAGATTTGTCAATAATTACCTTCTTTCCTCATCAAGCTGAGTTTCCCAAGACACCTTCACTTTTTCTAAATTAGATAGCATAGATTGCAACCTTTTAATTTCTTCTTCATGGTCTCTTTGCAGCTACAATTCAGGATGAATTGAAGAAAATATGATTTGGTAATGAGAATAATGCTAAGCATGATGGAGAAATAATTTTATTTTATTCTATAAATTGTTTAACATAGATATATAAAGAGACATGTAATTCAGTCAATCATGTTCAAGATTGGTTGAACATTACAGAATGATGGTTAAGAACGATGGTGAAATACGGGATATAATAAGACTTATTTACTGTGGCTGAAGGCTAATCCACTTCTCAACCAGCAAAATATGAGATATTGAAGCTTTGTAAATTTGGAAAATGTTTTGAAATCATTGATGAACTTAACTTTTTTCAGTCAGAATAATGAGGAGCTCACCTTATCTTGAGTAATTCGCAATGTAGTAAATTTGTTTTCACTCTGAAACAAAAATTTTATGAAAAACATAATAATCGAATAGCATCTTTAGCATAATGAAATAAATTAAGACAAATGAATTTGTTCTTTTGGTCAACTGAAAACAAAAATTTGTGTTTACCCTATTGGCAAATTAATCATGCTCCATCTGCATAGCTGTAATCCAATTAGTACATTCAAGAGATTGGGAATATATAAAGGTCAAACCAAAACTACCTTAGCTAAAGGGTTAAAAAGGTACCTGTTGGTATTGCTCTAATAATTTCTGATTTTCTTCTTTGTCTAGCTCTCTATCTTTTAACAGCTTTTTAATCTCATTTTCCCGATCTTGCAACTTTATCTGCCATACATATACATATATACATACATGATATACATATAGAATAGACACATTTTTACGGAATGAAAAAAAAAAATTCAAGAATTTTTCAGAATTTAAACTTAAAAGATAAGAAAAAAAAAAAATTGGTATTTGAAACAAAGCAGCAATGAATTTTCAGTTGAAAATTGACAAGGCTATGTTTTTTGATGCTTTAATTAATTTTGTGTACCAGGGCTCTCACGTTCAGAAATTAAGGCAACAAATCAAAACAGAATTGATCAGAACAGAAATGATTTTAACAAAATTTAGGACTTATACAAACAATCAACTCGTAACTGTCCATGTAAAATGCTTCCAACTGAAGTAACAAAATTCAAGATTTTATTCTTAAGTTTAACTACTGGTACAAATAGTTCCAAGTACTGGTACAAATTACTACTGGTACAAATGGTTCCAAGTACCTCTATTTCATCAATATTACTGCCTGTTACGACTGAATGTGCGAATAATTGCTCTCAAATGAAAGCACTGTAGTGTGCCCGGCGCTTGGGCACCTCACGCTGACAGCCCTGTTGTGCTACATGATATAAATCATATTATCTATGATAAGTAATCAATGAAAGTGGTGCTTAAGATTAATTCTTGAGAATTAGAGGAAATAAGAATCAAATTAGTGTAGGAATAGGATAATTTAAATCTAAAATCCAAGATCCAAGGTCCAAAATTCAAGATCAAATATCTGAGAAATTTATATAGGAGATATTAAGATTGGAGATTTTAGTACACTGAGTGACAGCCCCCAAATTAATACTTTACCCAGGTTTGAAATGAATGCACAGGATTTGCAGATATTATTTACAACCTGAAATTAAAGTGAATGAGCAGAACTAACTTAAATTGCAAATATAGATTTTTTTTTGCCTTTTATTTTTTGTTACAGTTTTTTTTACCAATATCTGCAGAAAATAAGCAAATCAAGCTGTGTTTGGTTCAGTCTATACCTAACCAACTCAGACAAATCTAGAAGAGCTAAATTGCATTTATTCTCAGATCTTAATATCTTGGATCTTTATTTCTCTCATCACAATTTCTCAGAAAGTTATCAATATCTTGGATCTTGGAACATAAATTATACTATTCCGGTAGGATGAAAGAATAAATATCACCCTGGTACCTGAATTGAAGAAACTGATGAGGGCATAGATGAATCTTGAATTTCAAGCTCTGTGTCAGGCAGAGATTTGTATTTATCTGCATTTACAACCTGCAAAAAATGATAAAGTGGTTGTAAACAATCAGGCAGTAAGCTAAATATTAGCCAGCGTATGTTCAGCTAAACTGAAGAATATTTTGAAAAGGTCTTCAAATGGGTTACATTTAAATGCTTCTTGGGTGTCAAACATAAATACAGTAACAAGATTGGCTGATCACAGTATATGAATTAAGCAGAGCAGTATATCATGGTTTTGTGGCCTATAACCCTGTCTAGTAGGTCTCTAAACATCAATTTGATACATATTTGATACTTCTAAATTTAATTTTTCAAAATATATCAAAAGACCATTGCTTGATTTCCTTAGCATTTTAGAATATAAGTATAAAACAGATATCTATATGTGTATGGGTATGGATCATTTTGCAAATCTAAATGTAAAAAGGGTCCCTACAGAGGCAGCACCCCAGGAAGGAGTTATATTTTGGGGGATACAATGGCAGATAATAAGACAATTTATTACATGCAGCAACTTTGATAATTATCCACCGGTTACCTTACACATCTTTCATTGTACACTAACAATCTAACTTTGACAGTATTCAGGCTGTGAAGGAGCACCTAAACACCGATCTATTACATACTCGTTTTGGTGAACATTAAAGAAATGTTGAAAAAAAATGCATGACAATACAGAACAAGTTGAAAATGCTGTTTTTTTAATTTTAATTTGAAAAAAGTTATTTTAATTTGCCAGGCTACAGAGTGGCAGATATGTCGGTACTCGTTTTGAAAGCTGCACTTATCTGTAACATACAAAGAAAGACTTTAGAGAAATGATTGATATTTAAACTTGGGACTCTATTTCCCAATGGCTTCTTCTTGTATATATCTCAAATGGCTGAATAAAAATTAAGAAATCTAATTCTCAGAAATGCAGCATAGTCAAACTTCAATTTGAAAAAACTTAAAATACTGCTTTGAACTACCATAGGGTTCCAAATCCTAAAGACTTGCCCTGAGCTAAACCCATAACCTGAAGAAGAAAAACCACCAAAAATGTCTACCAGTTGAGAAAACTAAGGATTCAATTAAAAACTCACATGAGCTATTTCTGATTTTTCTTGTGAAGGGTCTTCATCTTTGACCTCAGAATTTGGCACTACTGAATTTGTGCTTGGTAGGCCGTCTTCCAATTTTCTCACTTTATGCACTGGAGCAAATAAGCCATATTTTGCTTCACATTGAAAGTACCTTTATCAATTAGAGATACTCTTGAAAGCAATATTTACAGGAAATGTTTAAGTACCTAAGGCAACTGATAGCATCTTAGTGTGCATATTTATGCATATGTAAATAATATCAAAATAAAAATAAATCTCTGAAAAAGCTTCCAAGACTTGAAGTGAACACAATAGAAAATGATAGCCTTAACAAAGTATTTCACAGTTTTTCTACTTCCAGTGTACGATTTGGATTGCAAAAGTAATTTATTGCAATTGTATGATGCTTTGGGAATATTAGACTGCTGTTAAATTTGTCTCACCCATATCAAAATTTGATAAATTGTAAGTAAAATTACAAATGGATAGCTATGTAGTTAGTCTTAGCCGAAAAACTACCTTACCTTGTTCCTGCAACAGCACCATCATTTTTCCCAAGAGGTTCTTGAAGTTCAACACCACACCATATTCCTTTAGCAAACCCAGTTTCTCCCAAGTATCTAAGAAGGCCAATTCTTGCGTCTCCTATTGATACTTTGTCTCCAACTCTAAGATTATCTGGTATTTCTGTACTTTCTGCTGCTCTAACTTGAGTTACTTTGGGGGTTGTAGGTAATTTCACTTTGTTATTTGTATCTGTCATAGGTGTCAGTGAGTCATGTGGCTTATAGTGAGGATCACAAACATCAGCCAGCTTCAAAAGTTTTTCAACTTTGACAAATACTCCATAATTTGACTGGCATTGAAAATACCTAACACCAGCTACAGTTCCATCATTTTTCCCAACTGCCTCATCAAGAACAACACCAGCCCAGTCCCCTAGAATAGAAAACTGTATGCAATTACAATAACTTTTGTAAACTTGACCAATAGCTGAGTAAAACATCAGTTTTTCACTCTTGTGCCATCAGTTTCAATAATTCACATAAACCACAATGGCAAGGGTCGATTTTGCTTTTCCTCCTGGTTCACCTTGTACCAGTTTCACCTCCTGGTCATTTCACATTTGTAACTGTTGGTTGATTAAGTTTTGGAAATTTTTTGAAGGAACTCTATAAGCTTAAATGAGAGAAAATTATATATAACAGTTCCTAGGTTGTTCGGTAGTTGAACTAGATTAAATCACAAGGTCACTAGGATAAAAAAAGCCACGATAGTGCAACGTCATCCACTTAAATCTTCTACTAATATCTGTTACAGTATGAATGTGCAAAAGCCTCCATAAATCAGACACATAACCTGGTAGGAGCGGTGTCTACTTTATGGACAGCTCACTTGTTGTTGATGCTACTAGGCACATACACTTGCTTCTTAATGGTTTGGCTCATGTACTAGGTACAGAGGGATCATTAAATAACCAAGGGCTGATACATACAGTGAAACCAATTAAATACCAAAAACCAAATACCAAAAATACCAAATAAAACCCTAGCCCCTTTTCTTGATGTGAACACATGATTCCCTTTTACATTTAGCTTTAGGGACTTGTAAGTTGTAAAATGAAAAAGGCAAATTGTTATGTGCAGAAATGACAAGAAATGAGTTAATTCATACTTCAGTCACCTTTTGCAAATCTCGTTTCACCAACATATTGTATAACTCCATTCTTGCTTGATCCAGTAATGTTTACACGATCTCCCACTTTAAGGATTTCTGTAGTCTGTGCCTCCCGAGGGGGCGTAGCAGATCTTGAGGACGTTACGGCCCCTCTTGGCCTGACAACTCCTGATGTTCCTTTTTTTATTTGTGATAACGATCCTTCCCTTTTGACCATAGAAGGGGTTTCTTTTTTCAGCGAAGGTTGAGCTGATGAGGGTCTCGAGGGTGTTTTCTGAGCAGATTTTTGAGATGTTGTTCTAATATGTGGCATAGAATCCTCTCGTTTGATTTTGGGAATCGAGGATTCCCGTTTCAGGTTGGGAGTTGAAGATTCTCGTTTCAACATAGGCAATTGCGACTTTGCAAAGGAATTTTCTCGAGAAACAGAACCTGGTGTTACAATACCAGATGCCCTTCCACTGCTTACGTCCTCTCTAGATCCCGCTGCTTGTCCTCTTGCAATTACTTTTGTTGTCTTCGATTTAGGAGTTGGTAGGCCACTCATCTTGTTAAATGATCCTTGGGATGAAAATGCCCTGCGAGCAGGTATACAAAATCACATCAAAAATGAAGGTTTCGTGTCCTTTCCAATTCCATCCAGTAGAAAAACATTCAAATATACAGACCCAAACGATGGTCATTAGTCAAGTGAAACAAACTCGGCTATCAGGGACCAAAGGGAGGAACGAAACATAGTAGTAGTACGGAGACCCGACTTGAGTCGAGTCGTCTCGTCAACTCGACCGATGATGAAATATGTACTGTCCAGCTTAGCCTCGCTTGCATTGGAAAGAGAATTTGTTTTCGGCATTTCTTCCTTGATAGTGAAATAATGTTTTAGTTACATTTTCTCCTATGCACTTATGCACAAATACGGTTTGAATTTGTTTCCAAGATGAAAACGATAAAAAACTTTTCTGATGGCGACATCGACCGAAAACGAGCAAATCAGTTAAATCTATATATCAAAGTGACGGTATTTACGTGAGGAGTACATAAATGTTATTCCTTACGAAATCGGAATGGTTGTTTTTCTGTCAATTTTACCCCAAATTACTTCTAGTGATGTCATCGATCACGTGACAAAAAAAAGTTTTCCCCGAAAGGTATTTGGCGGATTTTGAAAGTCCATTAGCTACCTTATCTATCAGAATCAGTTGAAAAAATATAGGTTAGCCTGTTTGTTAGATTGTTAAAACTATATGCCCTGTATGCCCTGTCTATAATCGAGAAGTAATGGCAGCGATCTTTTTGTCTAGGATTTTTATTATTAGGAAATTAGGATTTTGATTTTGCCAAACAACAACTTGACCAATTCTCGTGCTTGTCCAATTTTCGTTTTCAATTTTCGTAATTGAATTACGCATCTATTTCCACGTGACGCCACACTATCCGTTGATAGGTGCACTGTATGCGTTAACAAATAAAAGTGCCTTTGATCATTGTTTTTCTCGTAGTTAAGTTGACCCCTCTGACCTTGAATTCAAAAATAGTCTCAAAATGTAGCCATATGCATGTTTTTGATTCGTGAATTGCATCTTGAAGTCATAACTTTATTGTAGGGGGGGGGGGGGGAAGGAGAAACATTTCTTTTGAGGTACTTGGCATTTGAAATGATCGAAACATGAATGACATGAATAATTTCAAAATATATCCATAGGCCGAGGGGGATTTTACTCTTCAAAAAGCATACGAGATTTTTCCACAAAAAAGGTTTTTACGAATTTTTGAAGGATTTTTCTTAAGAAAAAAGGATTTTTTGCAAAGGTACACGAGATTTTTCAGAGAGAAATGCCCCTTTCCATAAGCAATATGCAATTTGTTCCTACCAGCTCCACCGAAAACATTGGATCTCAAATTCAGGTTCTCGTTTTCGCTGGCCTTTTGCTAATCGGGCTAGAGCCCGCGCTGAGAGTGCGGAGAGTTCTGAGGAGAGAAGGCCAGCGAAACTCTCCGTATTCTAGCGCAAGTTTCACAGCTGATTTTGAGTATTTGCACAATTGTTAATGTGGGAATTCCAGTG
>JAACYV020176665.1:2363-20498 GCA_009936425.2 Chrysaora fuscescens | reverse complement strand
TTTTTGAAAGAGCGATCTACTGTTCGAGCATTTCCACAATTACATGATATGTAAAAGGTTGTGACGTCGTACTCATAAAAATTGAAAAAACTACATTTAATAGACCGCACGCCCAAGCTTTTCAATGCGTGCGCTTATCAGCAAATTTCATATTACCAGGACTGCTGCAGCATCTTGAGCAAAATATTTCACAATCCTCACTCCACATTTTCATCAGGATCATATTTTACTATTATACATCCCTCAAAATCTCTGCGGACCTCTATACACAAGGTTGCCAAGGGGGTCTTTCGACAAGGTGGCCAAACGACAAAGCTTCCACTGAATTTTTGTAATAATAAAAATCTAGCCATTTGGCCATAGCCTCACATTTGATCAGTCCATGAGATTCGTGCACTCGGTGAAGCTGTGTCGTCGTCCGCCCGGTAAGACTTGCGTAGGACTGATGCATTTTCCCGGCAACAGCTCAAGCTAATTCAAATTTAAACGCTCAGTGTGGCGTTTGAGGCTGCATGACTTAGTTATCTCAGTGTTTCATGAAAATCTTTCTCATTTTGCAGGAAGTTATAATGATGCTAGACAGTTGCAAGAAGGATTTTGTGGCATTGATCAGACGCATCGACATGTTTAATGAAATAGAAAAAAAAGATGCTAAAAACAGGTAATTACAATATTTATCATTATTGCTGGTGCTTGTGATATGATGTTGTGCAAAATAGGCAGAGAATTCTCTAGTAAGTGACTAACTTCTCACCCAACCACAATTTTTTTCACAGATTCTTACTAAATCGACCCAGGAGATTTACCAGACGAAGAACTATCGACTCATATATATCGTGTTTAATTTGCATACATAGGTATTTTAAGATATGGCGTCTTCATAACATAGAGAGGATAATATGTTAAAACTGTACCTTTCTCCAGAAAGTATAATATGTTAAAACTGTGCGATTGGGCTAGGCATATATCTAGACGTTCACATACAAGCGTTACTCTCCTTTAGATGTGGAAAAGCAAAATAGACGAATTAGACTTATAAAAATCCAACACCGCACATTGGATCTTTGAAACCAGCACTCCACAAACATGAGCTGGTGATTGGATTTCAAGGTTTAAGTATGAATTACTGCTGTCGAAAGGCATGTCTTTGTACCCAATCACCTTCAGGAAACATCATCATTAGAAAATACCATCGAGGTTGTTTAGTGTTGGATTGTTAGCTTCTTTGCGTAGCAAATGTTTAGGATACCTGCAATCTTTGAAAAATAAGAGGTTGTATATATTTTATTATCTATCAAGTTGTGTTTCGTAACAATACCTTGCATTGCTTTACACTGCATTACCTTACGGTGCATTACATCGTTTTTCATTACATTTCATTACATTCAAGATTTTATTTCTACACATTGATTTTTGTTGCGTTGCGGTGTTTCTGCCTTTTAATTTTGTATGGGTTTGTTTGAGGTCTATGTGGATAGGGACCATTGAATAGCGAAGGACCTATTCATGCGACCCTATTTCCACCTCTTGATGAAACCACATGATTCCTTCTTGCCTTGCCTTGAGTTGCTGGCAATTTCTCTCATCACTCTTTTTAAACAGGCTTAGACTGAGCCTCACAGACCTCGCATCTATGGATGTGCTTGCTCGGACCTTCCCGCAGATATACAGAGACGTTAAAAGTGTCTCAGTCAAAATAGCTGTCGAAAATGCTGTACACAAATCTCTCTAAGAGTGCACCATAATTGCATGATATATTTGAAATTCAATTCAACATTGGACTACCAAAAATTTCCCATCCGCCTTTCCTAGTTACAGCTGCAGTGCGCTTATGGACCGCCTAATTTAATGATGGTAACTATCACGAAAATTTGTATAAATTTACCGCAAGCCATTTGTTTTGGGATGGCAGCCTCCCAATGAATATAAATATCTATTTATTCTGTTTAGGCCTCATAGTTTGGCTTGGGAAGTGCGAAAAATGTCGCCTGGAAAATGCATCAGTCCTACGCCCGTCTTGATGAGCGGACGACGGAGCTCCAGTCCGGTGCAAAGAAGCTTGAATTTCGATTCAGCAACTGCCACGGCTTCCCCGAGCGCTGGAATTTCATGGGCTGATAAAGTGAAAGGAATAAAAACGGAAAATTTCAAAGCCCGACCACCTTCAGATGCTGGGAAAGTTGTAAAGCCACCCGCCTCTTCTCCCATTACAGAGGCTGAAGATGAAGAAGTTGACGATTCTGGATGGGAGGTTGTTTCAAGAGGGCGGCATAGATCACGTGGATCTTCTTCATCTGTAAGTCTCAAGAATGCGGGCTCGCATGATTCAATTGAGGATAACATTGGCAAGGCCGAACGATCTGCTGAACCTGGTAAGGTCCCATTGATTCTGATGGGAACTGGTTCGAGTGCATTCGAGAAGATGGACAAATCTTCGCCATATTCAGTCAAAAGCAATGATACATCGATATACAGCGATGAAGTGGAGGAAATTGTTTTTTCGTTGACTTCAGGTATATTCGATTTTACTGTTATTATATTATTTTTATTTCATTGTTTTATTGTTAAAAGGTGCTGGCTTAAACCTTAGCAAATCTCTTTCCCTTTTCGTTTATTAACATTTTGAATAGCCGATCAATTAACAGCATTTATAAGCACGTGATTGAACCAATGTGGCTTGATTGGTTGATGTGAAAGTATAAACAGAGTCGCAGCTCAGTCAAATAAAAACGTTGCTGGCTAATGAATTAATTTAGCAAATCTGTAAGCTTTGATTATGAGTCAACTAGCAGTGACATGATCTACTGCCGCATCAAAGCATCTCTGCCGGCAAAGGATTGAACAGTCGATTTATTTTCGCATTTAATTGGTACTTAGCTGGTTGTTTATAGACTCTGATCTATTTCGGTGCAGCAGAAATGCGACCTGAATTCAGGCCTAAATATTAGATTGCGTTTTCAGGTAGCTGTCTCGTTGATGAAACTGAGCCAGTGGTTGTTTCCAACGAAGGTAGCTGGACTGTGCTATCATCCAAGGTACAAGGTAAAGTACCAAGCCTTGAAGAGATGGGCAGACAACCAAGCATAGAGGAGCTGATCCTACAAGCCGACATGGATACTTACATAAAAGAACAACAAGAAGAGGACCTTCGCGATCGGAAGATCGAAGAGGAGAATGAGAAGGCGCTCGCGTCTGCCATTGAGGAGGAGGAGCACTTGACCAAGGAACTCGAAGATGAAGCATTAAAGAACATGGAAGACGACGATACTGAGGATATCAGTAGTGATAAAGAAGGTGGGCCAGGAGATGATGGACTGAATACTCCAAGGGATAATACTGACCTCGATGACTCGGTAATTTCCATGATTGTTTTTACATTTTCATTCACTGAATCATAGTGAAGACCTTTTGCACAATGGCTTTTTTCGATTCATGCCATTGAAATTGCAGGCTGTTCTGTATTTTGAAAATTAAGGTCTACCTGGCTAATTTAGGCCAAATGTGGAAATTAATTCCGCTTATTTCGGATACCGCTTCTTGAAGCTTTTTACAACTTCAATTGGTGTTTGTAGATGTATCAGCTCTTGATTTCTTGTTAAATAAGATGAAGTATGATGGAAAAGTAGCTAAAGAACCTGAAACCAGTCTTGACTGTCTAGGCAACACATGAGAACATCTGTACGGGCATTTTATTACATTGTCAATAAAATAGATAAAATTAGTAGAGCTCTTTCTCTCAGCCCCAAGGTATCTTCTTCTACACTGACTAACAATTTCAAGAACTGCGAGGAAATAATGTATATCGAAAATGGCTACCACAATTGTTACACATATCTCAGCTGGGATTCGAAGCTGGGACCTTCCACACCAACAGCCAACCATCTACTTCACTACGCTTAAGATTGCAATGCAATAGCAAGCCAGATTCGAGGTCTTTTCAGCATCAAGTCTGCCCTGCAGCAAATGCCTTTGCTTATGTTTCGGCTTAAAGCCTTTATCAGGGCCATGCATCTTTATATCAAGAGGCATGGTTGGATAAGTCGGCTAGCCATTTTTCGCGTCCAAGTTTCGAATCCCAGCTGAAGTTTGTATAACAATTGTAGGAGCCATTTTAGATATACATTATTTCCACACTGTTTTCTCAATAGTAGGTCAGTGGAGAAGAGAATACCTTAGAGCTGAGAGAAAAACCAGACGTTAAAAATCGTACCATAGTTAATCTATTCTGTTGACAGTGTAATAAGATGTCCGTACAGATGTTCTCATGTGTTGCCTAGACAGTCTTGTGTCTAATTTCAGGTTATTAAGCTCCTTCATGCTTAACCTTCTTTGCCAAGAAATCTAGAGCCGATGCATGCATAAAAACAAATTGAATGTTTCAAACACTATAAGAAGCATTATCCGGAAGAAGAATTTTTTTTTCGGAATATATTTATTTATTTATTGACGTAATTCGAACACAGCCATTTCGATGATATATTATTTTTCTACTTGTTCATCTTTATTGATAAAACATATCTAAAAGGGATGTAGAACAATTACGAGCAGTTATTGTTATCTTGTAGCTCTCCTTTGAAGAAAGCTCAACTAAGAAGCTGTCTTGGGACGAAATCCTTGCACAGTATGATAAGGACCAGATGGAAAGACAAGAGGACATAGGTTGGGGGGAGCTTTCTGAAACGGACTCGAAAAGACCCCCTGGCAGGGCGCTGGAGATGCATCAGAAGTTGTCCTCTCCGTCTAGAAGAAGGCCGAGGGCGGAATCAGTGAGAATTTCCGAGGAAAGGATGGTAAGAAAACATTCACCAAACTGATAGCATCTTTCTAACCATGTGGGTCACTTGCCTTGTGTTGAAATATGTAGCCAACTACATGCATAACTTTAACTAAAATATGATATGCAAAAATAGCAATGGCGTGCGATAGCTACTCAAGGATTAATGGGAAAAGATGAGAAAAAACTCCAGTACCTTGAGTGAGTAATATACTAACAATTCAGGCCTTGCCCTCTATCGAAGTCTGGCAGTATAAGATATATAAGTACAATAAAAATGAAATCAAAGCTAAAAAAACAAGGGTTGGTAAATACAATTACTTTGACCAGCTGCCAGCGTTACGGAGATTCCAATTCCAAATTCTACTCCAGATTCGTATGTAAATTTTAGTCTTGATGTAACTGTTCATTTTCTTTCCATGTTTTATGGCATTTCATATTCTGCCATCTTTAAGAACTTGAGTGGGCAATTTGGCCCAGGGGTGGGCAGTAGTGCAATTGTAGAAATAATTGAGAAGAACTTCAGTTTGACCAAAGCCATGATCGTCGGGAACAATATATGGTAGAAATAGACGAAAGGATATTCCAGTATTTTGAGTAGAAATAATAACTAACGTTTTGGGCCTAGCCCTTTATCAAAAAGGCTGGCTTCAATGGTCTGGTTTCACTTTTTGATAAAGGGCTAGGCCCGAAACGTCAGTTATTATTCCTACTGAAGGTACTGGAATTTTCTTTCTCTTTTTTTTCTTATTCGTAATTGCAATCCATTGCATTTTTGCATATTTATATATTCATATAGTATATATAAATAATTTACATAAAACGCTCATATTTATATGGCCACATCAAATGCTCTTAAAATGTGTAAAGGCAATGGTTCAGGGGAAAAGAAAGGTATGCCACAAAGGCAATGTTTACGAATGGTCTGGTTTCAACCTGAATGAACTGAACATTGCCACAAAACAGGGGATTTTGGAAATTACCAAGCCATGTTAAAATAAAAATGCAGGAACACTGTAACGCAACAAAAACGACAGCAATATGTTTAAATTTTATTTCTACCAATATTTCGTCCTGCCATGCAGGACTTCTTCAGGGCATGCATCTTAATGGAAAAAGTTTTAATTAAATAATTACATCATATCCTATCTAATTATTCAAATTCGTGTAAATTCTTTATTCATAAATTACTTCTTTATTAAAGTTATATGTTGCTTTCACATAATTTATTTTGTTACTTCCAGATAAAAGCTGAAAGAAAGCGACTAAAGCTTCTCGAATCGAAGTGTCATATCCTCAAGTCACTTTCCGAAAAGGTTTGTACAAGATAACAAATCCTTTTAAAAGGTTTACGGTATCTGTGGCTGTGTAGATGGGCCCTTTGATTCAATATAAATAAAAAGTCACTCGGCTGGAAGCAGCTCAAAAAGGGGTTACGCAAAATGAAATATGGATGCTGTTGATATGGGGCTGTGGTGCATGTCCCATATTTCCTAGGCTCGGTAGATAGATCATGCATTGACTAACCACGTGATCATGATGAGTGCCAGCTAGTGAGCTAGAATTTTCTGCATTAACCCCTGTAATAGTATTTTGGTTGCACCATTGTGTTTAACTGCAGCATACATTTGCATACAATGGAATTTTTTTGGTAACAAATGTATAGACAAAACGTTTAGCAAACACGGGCAAATCTATTTTTGTGCTATCACCATATCCCGCCACCATAAATAGCAGTGCCAGAACTATCAAAGACTCTTCCCAAAAATTTCGTGTTGCAAATCATTTTCGACGGGGTAGTACTACAAAGAGAACCAGAAATAAAATATATATGACAATTTTAGGGACTAGAGTGTGATCCACAGGGTAACCAAGTGAAAAGGGAATTTATTCCACAGGGTGTCGAAAGGAACAATAACTATTCTCAAATCCGACTGTTGTACGTGCAAAGTGTATTCCAGGCTGCATCCGCCCCTGAATAGTGATACTGTCGATGGCTTGTGGATGTTCAGGCAATTGAACATTATAGTGGATCGCCAAAAACTACTTTTCCAATGAACAGGGGTAATTTCTCAAAGATATGTGCAGCCAGCAGATGATCGTGTGTTACACATTATAAGATTGCTTCTATTCCGCGCACAGCAGCAGAAACATCGCAAAACAAAGCAAAAGAGCCTAGAAAATGTCACGGTTCAATGCCTGTAAGCCAGAAGAAGGTTTTGCCACTTAACTTCATATTGAGGAAGGTTTAGCAGAGTTCGAAAATCAGGAAGGTTTAACCTGTGATATTGTCAACTGGAGGGAGGAAGGCTGATCGCACATACATGGTTGATCGCACATACAGGGACACAATATCCCATCATGATAGAACAAGGATGGTTTACCAACAGCTACACAAAGACAACAACAAGACTGAAGAAACAAATCGGGCAGACCAACTGATGCTGTCACAACTACGCACGGGTCACCACAAGAATCTGAAATCATAACGCTCACCGGATTGATCATACTGTGGATCCCATGTGCCCAGAATGCAGCGAAGAACCACAAACACTGGAACATTGGTTTCAGAAATGCAGCAGAACGCTCATCTTAAGACACCAACTATTTGGTAGTGAGACAGTTAGAGACATTTGCCTTTTGAAAAAGTGTCCTGGCAAATCGGTAGTAAAGTTACAACAACCTACCAACAAAGAGCTGTATTTTCGTCTATTTAGCTACGTTATTACCCCATCCACATCATATTTGATATTGCTTATCTCTGTGAATAGGTGAGATCCGTGAGGGCGTTGAAGAATAAGATAATATCAGAACAAGAGCATATATACAAAGAAAAGATGAAAGTAGTTGAGCAAAAAAGGCAGTTAGTTTTGCAAGAGAAAATCAAGAAAGCACAAGAGGAAGAAGCCAAGGTATCTTTAAGATTTTTTAATTTGTTTTTCAAAATATCAACATCGACGTTTTGATGATAGTCAATTTACATGCATTGTAAGTATCTGATCCACACTCTGTCCACAGGATTCTTTGAAAATTATGTTACTCCCGTCAAAACAAAATAAAGATCCCCAGGAGGCTAGGTTTTCTTATGATTACTGTCTGCTGTTTGTTGGGTTTATCACATCAGATTGATTTTTTTACGAAGGCCGTGCAAAAATCTTGGAACACTTTTCAAACATATATTTTCTTTCGATTATACAGTACACCTTTTCAACGAACTGCCGCAATTGTAGACGATTTCCAGAGTTTCACAATTGGTTATTATTTCATATTCCAATTCAACATCATCCAATCAATTCGAAGAGGCTTACTTGAAAGCAACAGCAAAACTCTGTTTTGCAATGATTCTTCGTCGGTGTATCTGTACAATAGATCTGAAATCATCTGGTCGAAAATCATAAGATCACTTTTCACCCAAAATGCAGATAATCCACAGATTTCCCGCGTTTTAGCCGCCTATCCCCCGCATTTTCTTAAAGACGACCCGGGGGATCGGCAATTTTTCGATTTTTTAATGAGTCGTAGGTTGAGCGGGGTGTGGTATATCTGTTGAAGCGGAGGAGGGGGCAAAAACTAACGAAAAATAAAATAATCATATGCGTTTGTCAATCTCAGATTTATTTTTATTTAAAATTTTGCAACGTATTTGGTCTAATCTAATTCTATTTTTTGCTGTTGCATGCAGGTCAACGAAATAGCATTTATCAACAGTTTGGAGGCTCAAAACAAGAAGATAGAAGTACAAGAAAAGCATCAGGTAAATATCTCCTGCTATTAGAATCCATATTCAATCGATCCGTGCCAATTTCCCAATCCCCACCCAGTTGCTTGCCCAAACATTGGGACAGCTACCTGGAAGAATGGGAAAGCATATAAGTTACTCTACATTGCATAAATTACCTAGATACAGTACTACTGTATACTAAACATACTTTACATAATATACAAAATATACATCAAGTTGAATCTGCATACCATACTACAGTATACTCTACATACAATAATCTACATACTATACTGAACTTAACGTTGTGCATTAAGTTTCGTTATTTAAAATGTGGATTGTGACGTTTAAGCAATAAACACGAAATTTGTATCAGATGTTGCCATATTTCCCGCGTATTCACAGGTCAAATTCAGCGAGGTGCCTCCAAGGGTGGAAAAATTGTTGACATGGCAATATCCGTCTTCGATGACGTCACAATGACGTCATTCAAACGAAGCATATTGTGCGAATAGTCTTATTAGAAAAAGTCTTATTACACGATTACACGAGATCCAGTTGTCGCTAAAACGAGGCCCTTCAAACTGAGAAGCTTTAAGTCTTGTTGATTTGTAGAATTGCCGAATTCCTAATTTACAAAAATTGTTTGCCATATCCACGCGCAGCACGCATTAACAGATGTTAGGCCTAGCGCCAAATTTACCAAATATGAAGTACAGTAAATGACACTGCCCCAGGAGCATCTGTTTAGGGGTTGTACTCACATTTCTTCGAGGCATGTCCTGCACCATCTGCTATAGAAATTATCCAATCAACTTGATAATAACGGCAAAAAACTGTTTTACAATGATTCTTTGACGGCGTATCTGTATAATAGATTTGAAACCATCTGGTCGAAAATGATAAAATCACTTTGCACCCAATACGCAGATAATCCACAGCTTTCCCGCGTTTTAGCCGCCTACCCCCTCGCACTTTCCTGAAAAATAATGTGGGGATCAAATTTACCAGGGCAAACATTTGTTGCAAGTAAAAATTTACACGGGGAACGCCATTGTTTGATATTTTCACAATATGAGATTTCTTATTCACACTATAGAAATTTTTATCGCATGTTTGAGCTCAGTGTCAAATGTTTTGTCTACAACCCATACTGTATATATATTTGAACGGAAAAAACCGAAACAAATGTTTTGACCTAAAAAATCATTGGGGTTGAAATCTTTCACCTCCAGTTGTCAACTCCTTTATAGAATTTCAGACCCCTAATTGATGTAAATTATACGAATGCTACACTTTTTGTTGAATTCGAATACGGTATAGATTCAAATTCTGAAAATCTACAACATTGCCGTTTAAAAATTTGCGAGAAAATTTGCACTGAAAATGACTGGTGTTCCTTATTTTCTAGATTTTTTTGTACACTGAAAATCATTGACTCTCTCTGAAACTGAGTTGAATATAACCGAACATAGTTGAATATAGTATGTATGTAAAATATACATATATATTGATGATGATAATTTCTTGTATTCTAGACCATGGAGGCACGGCTGCAAGAAATTCTGGTAAGCAATAATTTATGCTACTGAGAATTGGTACGTTCGTTCTCTGGTTACTAACCTATCCAACGAATTGGACATTCGACGCTTTTAATTTAACTGGGAGCTCACTTCGGAGCTTCCAGTTCTGAACGATATATACTGTAGAATAGTCCATCACTTATTTACGATGTGTACGATATTTCATTTTCACTGAACTGTTCAACTACTGCTTTACATATTTATTAATGTTGATGTGTTTGTATTATATAGCTAAGCCATTCAATTGTTTCAATCCAACTTACATAAAGAATATATTTTATATCAATCGCACGGTTTTACGGTTTTTGGTAAAATATTGCACTGTTTTACAGTTTTAGGTGAGATATCGCACGGTATTACGGTTTAATGTAAAATATCGCACGGTTTTATTTATCGCAGGACGAGCGTCAGCGGAAACGAGATGAACAACAAGCCAGAGAGGAAGCCGCGCAAGTAAGTAGCTCGATGAAATGTTTCGACTTACTACCTCCATCTGACGATGACCTAGCTATTACAGCTCGCTCAATGTTTGATGCATCATTCATTGAATTTTACGAATGATAGAAATTTTTAATAACAGCACAATATTTATGAAAACTGCTTTGAATAGCCAGGTTTTCTCTAATTTTTACTTTCATTCAAAAGGAGCGTCGAAAAGGTTTGGAGGCTGTCAGAAGAGCAAGATTGGAAGAAATTCTTCTCAAACGACAAGAGCAGGTTTGTTCATATAGTCATTCCAGCATATGCACTGGGATAAATTAAACCTACAACTCGCTGATTGCATGTCATTATCACATGGAGAGGAAGCCTTGATTGGCTAACAGTTGTTCATGGTTTTAGTAATCACATGCGATCTAAAAAACCATCTTCTTCTTGGCAATTGAAGGCCAACGAGAAAGCATGTGTAGCATTTCATTGGTCCATTATTGATATTCAAGTGTTCTTTGTCATTAATTGCTGTACTAACGAGATCGATCACATGAATAATCATGTGATATTTGCCTAATTTCCTTCAGGGGTCAGTCATTTATAACTCTGGGAACCAGGAAGGGGGGCAGAATTTCTGAGCTGTTGAAAATACTTCACAACCCAAGAAATGTCTTTAAAAACACATCCATACCCCACCCACTTACCCTGCATAGTTCACTGTAGACTGTGGCAACCTTTTCAGAGCTTAATGAAAGCAAAAATATTGCAAAGGAAAGGTTTACATGAAGAAACAAAGAAAACCTTATTTTAATGTAGATTTTTTCATATTAGATACTGACAGACCATAACTGCAGTTATGAACAAAATTTTTTTCAACATTTTGTTTTTAATTTCATACCCCCATATTTTGTACCCTCTTTTTTTTAGCTGTGAAATATCTCATACCCATGCAGATTCTAACCTGCCCCCGGTCCCCGGAGTTATAAATGACTTACCCCTTAATGTATTTCTTAATAAAGGTCCGTGTTCCAAATATAAAGATGAGGGTTTTATTTAGATGCGGTATTCGCAAGAGAAGTCCATTCTGTGAATGAGCAGGGAAATTTGTCTATAAGAATTGCTCCCTCTTATCAAGTTAAAATTAAGGCCATTGATTTTTATAGTAAAATATGAATAGCTACAGCGCTAAGAAGAACTGTCATGTCAAACCAGTCAAACGATGTTGCAATAATTTTGTCAAAGATAGAGGCAAATCTTAAAAAATATTTTTCGCAGCGACAATATTTCATTGGCCTCCTATTCAAACACTCCTCGATGTGGTACTGTGCAAATTTTTTTCGGCTGAGACCGTTTACACGAGGCCGACCACGAATTGGACCGGCTGAGTTCGCAAGAAGACTACTTCCCTAGCTGACCGAGTGAAGGTCTGCTAAGCGTGGAAATATTCGGTTATTCAACACAGTTATTCAACACCCAGCTCCAACTACGACTCGTAATCTTCTAGCAAATAAACTCGCCTGATTCATGAAGCCTCATTATCAGTATTCCAGTCCGTCAAATGCGCACGACCTTTTCATCTCGGCAAGCGAGCTGGGATCTCCCATTTCAACAAAAAAGAAAACTTCTACATCTTCAAAACATCTAGCTTAGGGAGTGGACTCACTCGCCTTCGCATGAGCAAGGTCTTAGTCTGTTTGTCTTTTTTAAGGAAACCAAAAGAGAAAAGGAGAAGTTGGAAAAAGAAAAGGCTAGAGAGGAAGCAATCAGAGAGCGTCAAAGGTTTGAATTTAATGAATTTGTTTTTATCATGTTAAAATTAGACGTTAACAAACACGCATGCTCTGTAATCAGGGAGTGACTCTTTCTGTTCTCATTGAAACAGCAAAATGTGTTCTTTCTTTACTGATATCAGCTGAATTGAGCCTGATTCACGACATAGTAAGCTAAATGAAAATTTGTAGAACTTAACAACTAAACACAGCACCAAGGAAATATATTCATAAATTTAGGATATTAATACCTTTGGCTCGCTGTAAAATTTCGCTGTTTATAAGGGTATCATCATTTAAATAAACCATTGTGTATGCGTTTGGAAGAGTCAACGTTAGTTTTTGCACGTCGTATTTAAATCGCATTTCTAAGTCTGCAGGAACAAGTTCCTGCTATGACGTCGTCAAGCCTCTCCGTCACACAACCATAGCCACTAATCGAATATATATTTACGTTTTGTTATCGGCACCCTTTCTTTAGCTTTTTCCATAGATAGAAACTCCCGCAATGGTGTATGTCCACTTTGAAGTATTCGTTTAACTCCAGTGTAGCCTTTCACATTATTTAATTGCTTCAAATAACTCTAATATTCTATAAGATTTATAAATAGATAAATTATTTTTTATAGAGATAGAGAAATGAAAGCAGCTGCTAGAAACGAAGCATTCCAGCAAGCTACCGAGGAATTGCAAAAGAAAATCGAACTAAAGGTAAACATCATGTTCTTGATACGCAAATGTTTCAAACCTTTTGACTATAAGGTGCTAAAAATAAGTTTTAAAAAATGTTGCGCCAAGAGTCAACATAGGAGAACTTCATATTTCATTCAACAATTTGTTGTTTTTTTTTTTTACATTCTTTAATAATGAATTAACGAACAGCATTATTGACCATGTGGTAAAATCCATGTAGCTTGATTGGCTGAAGTCAAACTGTAGGCAAAGTCACAGCTAGTTCGATATTAAAATTAGCCCATGTTCATGTGGTTCCAAGCCAGAGCTGATTTGCATGGAAATTTGAAAAAATCTTAGCTATTATTTAGCTCATTTAACAATTAAAAGACTGATTGAGGTGGTTTTCCCGCGTAAAGAAAAGCCCTTTTTGTAAACTTTTGTATTTTTAACATATTTTGATGATTCAGTGTTTTTAACTGTAATGCGCCTATGAGCCCTGTTGATGTATGGCGTAATTTTTATTATTATTATTATTATTATTATTTGACAAATGCGTCCATTTATGAAAGCGCTAGCTAGGTAGAATGTTGCATATCAACACTCGCTGCACGTAGTTATTTTTTTATAAGAAATTCGCTTATAAGAAAGTAGTACTCGATTTCTCAAAAAGTTAAGAAAGTTCAGTACTGGATTTCTCAAACCCAAGAAAGTTATAAATGAAGATTTTGGAAATCACAGATGACAAGGATAATATAATCATCACACAAACGCAAAAACACACTGCCGCTGACCGCTCAAGCGATAATTACGAGAGGACTCATTAGAGCAACAGGCAATAAATGAACAGTAGCTATAAGTTTGTTAAGAAAGCAATGCGAAACAGCCAAAGTTTGTTAAGACCGTTTTAGTACTGAAATCATTGAATAGCTAAGAAAATTTAGGTACTGCTCTCCTTCTTAACTTGCTTTTAAAAAAAACTTCATTTTTAATGCTATCACATTTACGTGATCGTGTTTCAATTCTCAGAATTACCGTTCGAGTAGCTCAACAGTATATTGAAATATAGAATAACAGCCTGATGCAAGTAAAATATTTTGTTTTGTTTTCTGTTCCAGCAACTAGAATCTTCTAGGAGACACGAAGAGCGAATTGTATTAGTCAAAGAAAAGGTAAACTATCTTTAAAGGTCTTCGTTTGTTTTAACATTTTGTTCATTGGCATAGCACTTGATATCTTTGCAAGGTATGGTTTATCCGCTAGGCGCTGATAACCACTGAATAGCGAAAGGAGCAAATCTAAGCAGTGCATTTGCTTCTTGATGTGACCACACAACGTGTTTCATTTTTGCCTGGAGTTACAGAGAGCTGACATTATCTCCCCTCACTCTTCTAAAACATAACTGTGTTGTGCTAACCTTTCTGCCATCCCCGCAGTTAAGCTCATTGTTGATTAAAACTGAATAATGTACCCAATGTTTAACGTTACTCTCGTAAAAAGTGTTGGTAATCAAAATTTCAGGATTTTATGGGGGAATTTGTATCGGGACAAGTTTTTACGGCATTTATCATGTCTAATACAAGGTATTTTAATAAGCCCGCTTTTCTACTGCGGTATCAATGTATCCCCTATTTTATTTCTATTTTTCCTTAGGCAGTTTTCGTTTAATTGATAATGATGATAATATTAATAACATATAGCAGATTTGCTTGGTTAGCCAAGAACATCTGTATTAATTATAGTAATTATACCAATTAAGTAAAGGTTTCTTAAAAGTCAAAATTAAAGCCGCTACACCTTTTCTTGAATCTCAAAATTGAGTTCTCATTTTTCATTTCTGGTAGTAATTTTTTTTAAATCTGTACACCTTGATAACGAAATGTTTTTCAGGTGTTATCTGTTCGTATGCAAGGCACCACGATGTTTGGTCTGTTTCCATGAGTGTTATTTCGGTGATCAAATCTTTAAATTGATTTTTTTGGTGCAGGATCATTCAAGCACTTGAATACTTCTGTAGGCGAAAAAAACATATATCCCCTGGCTGCTATTTTAATTCTGTTTTCTCAAGCAGTTTTTCATTTTATTCTGTAGGCAGCAAGTTCTTCTCGGCATACAACCGTTGAAGAAGCCCCAAGCATCATACCATACGAAAGGAAAAAACAATGCACCTTGTGCTCCGCAGAGGTTGGTCCTACTTTACTGTAAAACCCCGCACATAAGAACCTTCTTCATCCGGTTTCTAAATTCCTAATGTGATTCAGCGAAAAGTGTTGTATAGCTTTGACATACGCATAAATTGCTAGCTCTTGCTTGGATTACTTTGAAACTTTAGAAATGCCTCAAGGTTCTTAAAGATCTGGTTCTTATAGTCTAGTTTTTACTGTACTAATATATTGAAGTATATAGAACACTGATTTCCACAAAAACTGGGTAGAGGTAGAGGTAGAGCTTTGCCCTAAATTAAAGATTTGAACCATCATATGACCACTTTGAATTTCCAATTTGTAACGATAACGATGTTAGAATGCAGATGAAAAATCCACAAATTTCACCCCTATCACCCAAATTTTAAGAGTGCTACCAGGTTCAAAACTAAAGTCTACAACATTGAGATTTTGTTAAGGATAAAATGCCCGTATATAATGAAGAATTCTTTGTCATTTTAGATCATTTCAGAGCTGTTTATGGTGAGTCATCTAAAGGGGAAAACACACAGAGAAGCAGTCAAAGATGTTAACAGAAAGATATCTGACGTTGAAATTGTAAGTGCAGCAATAAAGGAGAATTTTGTTTTCATTCATTTCGTTCAGCACAGCTCGGTTAAATACAAAATTCTTCTATGTTAAGTGCGGTGATTTTGTTTCATTGCTCCCGAAGAATTTTTTGATTTCCTTTGATTATCAAAGAAAACCTACTACGCTTTGTAAGTTTGGTTTGCAAGCATGGAAAGAACATGTAAGGAAATGTGACGTTTACAAAACTTTCAGTATCTTTTCGTTTGAGAGTTATGGTTGTGGAAAGAAACATTTGCTGACGTCATATCAGGAACTTGCCGTGCAAGGAGATATTTGCTGACTTCAAAATGGACCAATTTGCTGACATCACATATATAGTATATTGCTGTAATATGTTGAGAATCAAGCTTCGGAATAGTTTTGAATTTGGTTCATGGGAGCCTTTCGTCCATTGAAGTACAACCTGACCTTTTTTATTTCTAAGCTGGTGACATACCTTGTCCCATGCCCTTATTTTTTGGTAACTTTATACAGGTTCCTGCTTTGACGTCATCACTTTCTTTCTTTTCACGGCCACAAGTCAAAAAAAGATATTTGTTCAACATCATCGTTCCTTAATACCAAAGTTCCTTGCATTTTCGCGAACTCCCAAAAAGTTAAGGTTCGCTTTCAATGTATATTAACATATAGTGACGTCACACTACAGGAGGCTCTAAAACGCCCTGTTTGAATTTGAGGCGTGGCTTCTACATGTTGGTGAATATCTCAAGAACGAAGTCAAATATTTCGATGCGGTTTTCGGTATTTGCGGTCTCAGACCAGCCATCATATAGCTACTAAATATGTATATTTTGGTCCTTTTTTGATAGAATCTGTTTTTGCGAGACAGGAGGGCTTTTCGATGAAATATATCAAGGATTTAGAGGAAGTCTCCAGTTTCAAGCA
This sequence comes from Chrysaora fuscescens, assembly GCA_009936425.2. NCBI lineage: Eukaryota > Metazoa > Cnidaria > Scyphozoa > Semaeostomeae > Pelagiidae > Chrysaora > Chrysaora fuscescens. The sequence goes on along the minus strand of JAACYV020176665.1, from coordinate 3,870 downwards.
AACTGAGCGAGAAGAATATCAGAAAGCAATGAAGAAGAGGCTCAAGAAGATCAAGTCACGGATGAACCAGAAGTGAGTGCTCAATCCACCTAGCTACATTCTCTGCTCTTGCAACCCCCGTTACGGAAAGAAATTGTTTCACTAGTAAATGTTTTGTAAGATCTCATGACATTGGCAGCAACGGCGTGCGGTACTTATGGGATAAGTAGAAAAAGACGAGAAAAATTCCACTTCCTCGAGGAGAGATAATTTACTGACGTTTCGGGCCTAGCCCTTTATTGGAGTCAATGGGTGTACCCTTTATCGAAGCCTAATTCAGTGTTTTCGATAAAGGGCTAGGCCCTAAGCATCGGTGAATTATCTCTACTCAAGGTTCAAAGATATACACATTTTGTTTAAATGTATTAAATTATCCTAAGCATCTTTTCGCCTTAGTGTGGGATTGGTTATTATGATACATATGATGGAAAGACACACAGCTTAATAGTCCACCCTTCAAAAAGTATCAATCACAGAGTAATTCACCCTAAAAGCCGTGATGTTGCTGTTAACTATCCTTTCTTTAATTCGTTAACAAAAACACTGTATAACGAAACCGTTTGCAAATATCGTCCGATTTAATCTACTAAAAGCCCGTGAAGTTAATTGATTAACTAGAAGTATTGTGTAGATTGTATGCTTGGTCGATTTTACCGACCGGTCGTAGAAGGTTCCTCTTTCTTTCGCTGCTACTCTTACAGGTAGGGGCGGGCGTGACTTTTATCCCTGGTTCACGAACCACTTACCCTCAACCCTACTCATTGTGCTGAGTGTAAAGCCAGAGATGAGCACTCCACCACAAGATCACGGCACATTTACGCTTACAATTATCCAGAATTGTCATTTGTGATTGCATCTATTTTGCTTAGGGGAAGAGAGTACGAGGCAAATTCATCAAATGAAGAGAAATTCGAGGACTCGCAGAAAAGAGCTAGGCAAGTTCATAGTTGTTTGATTTTATATATCATCATCATCATCTTTTAGGTACCGTCTCTAGTTAAGACGTTGGCGATCCTGGCTCTCCACAGTTTCCTGTCCCTTGTTGACTTTGCGATTTCACATAATAAGTCAGTCGCTGCCTACCTCTGCTCATCTTTCCTTCTATCTGACCTGTTAGTGCTAAATTTTCTAAACTTTCTTTCTCAATAACATGCCCAGGGAATTGGAGCTGCCGTTTCCTCTCCCTCTCCCTGCTCTTCTTAATACCACTTCGTTTGTAACCCGGTCTGTATATATACTATTCCCAATATAAAATTGCCTGTTTTGGGAGAGCTCGCCATCACTATCAAATAACTGATTACATCAACTTTTCATTGGCAGGTTACAGCGATCTTTGAAAGACATCAACAAGCTTTTGCAGGCTCAAGGTAGCACATACTGGCCAGCCAACAAGGTGACGGCTCTGGATAGAGCTTTAGGAGAAATTAGCCGTCTTCTTGAAGATAAGGTACTTTTACAGTTTAAACAT
>JAACYV020175554.1:13710-24435 GCA_009936425.2 Chrysaora fuscescens | reverse complement strand
AAAACTCAAATAGATGTATCTTCTTATGTTCCAATGATCGCCTAGTAATACTGATGGAGAATATAACAGAAGTATGTAAAGAAAGGTAGGAACTATGGAAATTTGACAATTTTGACCAAAAACAGAGAACAATTTTTCGGCGTATACCAATGGACAATGTACTAGAGAATGCAAAAACTTCTCCACGAAGTTCAGCAGGTGTCTCCAAATATGCGACCAACAACAACAACAACAACAAATTCGAGCAACAACGACATGTGTCTTTTGATTAAATGGGGCAAAAGGGGCAATAGATTCAGAAGACCAGCCATTAGCCATTACATATAGACATTACGCGACAAAGGCCCCGAGCGACACCACATCTTTCATTGTCTGGGCACTTGTGAAATAATAAGGAAAACAATGCTTATATTTGACGGGCCCTTGCCTGCACCCTGACAAGGAACAATTATTTTTACCAATTTGTTTACCATCAAATGAAACTGCTAACCCCTCCCCTTGTCCTGCTTAAAGACTTATTACACGAGTCCAAATTTGAGTATGAGCAACAACTACCTTAATCCACCTCAATATACAAAATTTAAAACAAGTTTGCTCAAACGTTTAGTCTACGCTTACATCAAGTCTACATTTGAAGATACCACCGTTGCTCTAAATTCGGAGAATGTTTTTATTTTCCTACCATACTGCCCGCAGCCTTCTCCAGATTCTGAATCCCCTTGTACTGTATTATGTTACAAAATAGGTCACCAAAATCGTTCAGGCCCTTTGCATCTTGCAATGGTCGGGTTTCTAAGTAGCTAGTTTCTGGTTTCTTTTACTTTACAATTCATTAACAGCAACCGTTGCTATATCTGCTGGTGTGCTTTGTGCCGTGGCTTAAAGGTGACCTGGAGCGAAATTTTTATTTATGCAAATGAACAGCACAGTCAAATTATGAGGAATCCTGTATAAATTTCTTTGATATCTCATTGCGTTTTCAAGCTATTCACTGATGTTAACTATCCGCTGGTGACGTCATTTTGTTTGCAATTTACTAGGATAACATACGAAAATATAGCTGCATCTGATCTTTGAAAGGTTACAGTTGCAGGAAAAATTTCAGCTGGGCTGAAAATATGTTATAAAAATTGCCTCGTGACCTAGAATGATGTTTGGAAAGGCGCGTTGTGTGTGCAACATTTGTTAATTATATTTATTTTTGGAATCATAGTAAATCTTGTATACTTTCTTTAATTTTGCAAACAAAATGACGTCATCAGCCAATCGTACAAAACGATGGATAACAACCAATGAAACAAGGTGTCAACGAAATTAAAACGACGTCTTTATCATTCAACTGCGCAATTTCCATCCATAAATCTTTTTACTGCATAAATTTTTTACTTTTAATATCTACAGTAAAAATGGTTCATTTACAGTTCTGCGATTGTTTGCAAACTTTTACAAACTCTGAATTACTGCAACTACGCTAACTGAAATCAAAATCAAAATATCCAGATCTTCAAATCAATGATAACTTGTATAAGCCTAGTATTTACTATTAATGGAACAAGTTTTAGGGTTTAGGGAACAAAAACGCCAAATAAATTTATAAGCTGGTCAGTCTTACTTCAATCATTTGTAGATAGATTATAAGAATAATAAAACATGTGATCGTAACCCATTTGGGAGAAAATTACCCGTTTGCACCGGATCAGTTCAGTTTTAGAAAAAATGATCTTGAGTTTTACAATTACTAGAGTTGCTCGAGGAAGAAACAGCAATAGCGCACAAAGGAAAGCTGTTCATTACATCATCAGCGTCTATTGCTCCTTTCGTCATGTGGATATCGTAATTTCTATCTAATCAAAACAGCGAGTTGTTATCAACAGATATAAGTTGTCTTGGAACATGAAGCTCTATTCTCAGAACGAGTCAGATGAAATTCAACTTGACCAAAACAGGGTTTGATAGGCCTAACGGCATCTCAGCCCCTTATCTTATTGTTGTATTGTTTTGAAAAACCACTGGTTATAGTCTAGTTTTAAAATTGAGAAAGAAAGGTGTCGAAAGTAAACTTGAGAAATCTGGATCCATTTGCCTGATTCAGAGATTCAGAGTATTAGCTAGTTACTTTCAGGTAGCTCAGATAAAATAAAGTGGAGAATTTGAAATAAAGTCAAGAAATTATTTCTTTTGGAATATATATAATAGATACTGATCATTAGTGAGGTCTCAAATTTATGAAATACGTACCGAAAGACATGAGGCAATATTTTCTTTAGTTTGAAGCAACTTTCTAGCGGCCTCCATTCCACTATATTTACATTATCTTTACTAAAGCTATTTACTTAAACCAACATTTAAAAGTTAAACTCGAGAAATATCAATGCATACAACTAACGATCATGTAAGAAGCTCAATATTGAATCTTGGGGGAAGCGATAGCACTAAATATTCAGCTGTCCATTCCACACCCATTCTGCAAAAAAATTAATTCAATTTAATTCACTCGCTCTTTAAATTTTAAGATTGACAAAAAGGATAGTCGTTAAAGATCATTAAAGTTAAACTGTACCCAGCAGTCACTTGGGTAATTAATAACTATTATTCTAAACATTAATTTTGTTCAGAATATTTTCTAAATACTTTGCCTTCTTCCACAATATCCAGGCTCTAGTTAGTTGTGTCTTTCTTTTTCGCCGCAGCTAATTTAGAAAACCTTACATGTCTTAGCTATTGCATAATTGTTTCATAGAAGCCTCAGGAAATGCTGGGAAAGTTTGAATAGGGCAATTTTTTATGTGAAGCGATTCCCACAATGCAAAGAAAATCTATTCATATGATTAATCATTGGCTTAAGTGTGTTTAAAATTCTTATGCATGCAGGTGGATTTATAATCCCTCTCGGAATTATGTGTAACGCCATCTGCTTCATTCTGAAATTATGTCTTGATGGACCGATAATGAAACGCCCATAACATTGCTTTCCGTTATCACAAACATCAAAATAGGACGAGAATCTTCATGAGCTTAACTGGTTTCTTGGCTTTTACCCCTGATTGACTGATCTGGTTGACCGTTGATCGATCACGGTCTATATTTAACATGTTCTCTTAACAGTTGATATACATTGAAATGCGAGGAAATTGCAGTTGCAGAAATGGATTCAAGCAACAAAGATTTTATGTGCATTTGTAAGTTTAGAAATCGTGGCTTGCTCGTTCTGTTGCATTAGCCAACAAGGATGGAGAAGTCAGGAGAAATAGCTGCCACTGTTGCAGCGCCAGCAGGTATTTGTCGTTCTTATTTTCGTGGAATTTATATCTGCATTTATCAAAGAAATAGCAAACTAGGCAGCTTATTTTTTTCTTTAGCGTTATCGAATCATTTTGCTAGCAAAAAGGGTCATCGAAATGTCCCATTTTTATGAATAGTCGTTTAAATGAAAAAGTTATGAATCAAGCATTATATTGAATGGGATTTTCAAATAGATAACAGTTTTCGGAACCACGGCGCTTAGCCTATATTTTGGTCCTTCCATTTAATGTTGGGTAGCTACATTCTGCCGTCTCAGTGCGTGCTATACACTTCTTATCTGTTTAAATTGTCAAAAAGGCAAGGTGTTAAATAACGAAGCTCACATGAAACAATTTGTATCTCGTGTAAACCTGAAACTAACATGATAGGCCATGAATATTGAATAATGTCATGCCTTTCTTCATGCTTATAGCACAGTCAGGCCTGCAAACAGATTTGATAAATAGATATTGCACAATGCAAAGCCCAATACCCTACTTTTTATTGCTTTCCGCCTAGATAAGCAAGATGAATTTGCACATCGTTCAACTCTTGAAAGATAATTATGGGCTTATCATGCCTTACCACAAACTATCGCCATTATCGTTCACCTATACTGAAGTCTATTCGGCTTAACTGATATCCATGCGAGGCAGAGAAGCTAGGCATTTCCAAATGTATGCTTCCCAAAAGATATCAGAACTGAACCAGTAGCTATTTTACTAATTCTTTAACCTTATCCAATGAGCAAGGAAACACCCTACAGTCTCACGAATTCCGATACTGAGATAAACACCTAAGTTCGAGGGCCTAAGCTAGATCGTGCACCTTTTAACTTGTTTTGAGTTACCTCTCTGACTGCTTTTTAGGCATGCAAATTTAAATGATTAAAAATGAGCTTTTTTAAGAAACAGCAAGAGCCATTAGGAAAACAAGTTTATTGTTGTATATCACAAATCAGGTTTATTTTGATAATGGTTTCTGTTTCGTCGCCATGACAGATTTTTGCACCATTCATTTAAAATTCAAATTACAACAGGAAAGCCATCATATCTCCACAGCCGATATCTCACTCTTTTATTACCAAATCCATTGGTTTGTATACACAATGATAGTGCCTTCCTGGGGATGGAAGATGAATAATGACAAAGCTATTGACATACACCTTGCTTTTCTTATTTAAACCTGCTGAAAAACATCTGCTTCTTCTCTTGTGCGCATGCTCAGCATTGATAATAAACTGTACTTGATTTGAATCTTTAATACTGAGCTGATTTACATAAATTATTTGATTGCTTATTATCACTTTAAAGCTTCAATTAATCATGGAGAAATTTATGATAGCAACAAAAAACCGTACGTGAAGTTATTATAAAATCCACGTAATTTCATCGCTGAAAAGAGTTGCTATTTGATTAGCTACTCTTGCTGGAGTTTCTCTGGAAAATTAACGACAGGTGTCTTTTGATGCTGAAATTTCTCATTTGTTCATTGATCAGGTGGCCTACTTTGTATTTAGTTGTTCGGGTTTTCGATGCTACTTGCTCTAAAGCCTTCACAAATAGATCTTTTCACTGAAACTCTCATTGCAAACGTTAAAAATTCAAGCAGCTTAATGGTCAGAAATGCCTTATTCGAAGCTGCTATACATAAGTTAAAGCAAATGTAAACACAGTCTTTGGACAAAAATCTTGCTTCAGATTCAATGGGTTCTTGTAAGTAAAATTTATATACATTATCTTTTAAATACGTCTTCAAGCCATGACATTTCTGCTTGTATTCGTATTTCTTTATCAAAGAAATAACTTTGATGATTTTGACCATCACAATATATTTAAAAGGTAACGCCCTGGGTCCCCAAGAGACCTGCCTTTGCTCAGTGAATGTATATAGAATTTTAGTTACAATAAATTCTATCCGTTTGTTTATTTAAGTTATTACTAATATTTTATTAGTATTTTGTCGTCCTGTCTTATCATTTAAACAAGCATTCAAACACTCTGAAATACTTCTTGAAGAAACTGTAGCAACAAACAAAGATCGTTTATTTATATTATATCTCACTGTGTTCACTTAGCATTCCATTGGCTTTCATCCCAAGCTTGTCCTGGATCAATGCCTTTCATTGCTAAGTTGAATATGTCTGCTGCATCTATTTTAGTACGTTTATCTATACACGTAGTTACATAACAGAAAAATTAACAAGTTTTTATTCTCATATATATGCTCCTTCTCATTTGTCAATCTTCTATTAGAAATTTTCTACACAAACTGTGTGTGTCACTGGTTTAGAGTTTTTCACGTTCATAGTGATTCTTCTTTAGCAAATCTTTTGCTATTACAGGAAGATTATTTATTAAGGCAAGAAGGCCTTTTTAACATGCATACAGTTTGGCCCAGAGACCAACAGAAATTACGTTTCCAGCATCTCTCTGCAAAAATTTCATTTCTTTGATGAGCCAACTGATCAATTTCAGGAAAAATGTATCGTCAAAAAGGATAGAGCGAAATCAAATTCTTAAGAGTAAGTGCATTGCGATGCAAATTAGATAAAGAAGTGTTTTTTATAGCAGGCTGGGCTTACTACCACAAGGCTGTCTCGAGAACGGATATAGCCTATCCATACTGAGACTTAAAAACAAGAAATGATAAAAACTGCACAAAACAGCCTTCATTCAACCTCTATCATTGTAGAATTCAAGCATTCTCTCAGAAAATTATGCTCAGAAAATAATGTAGGCCTGTTATCCCAGTAAAACGATGTTTTGGGGGGAAAAGGTTGACAGGCCGAAGGATCTAGGTTAAAGAAATGATTTTAACTTCAGGCTATTCAGAATTTACGATGAAATAAATTGATTGATAGAATACATTTTTGGACTGACGGGGTGTCAAAATTCTCTTCCTAAAGTCCATGCGAGTTGGTAATCAACCTGCTACCCACCTTATCGATCGTAGAACACCTGCAAAGCTAGTATTGTTACCGAGATTTTATGCTAATCAGATGTCGAATAAGGATGGAAATCCTACAAAATTTCCTACTTAGCATGTGCTGCTGCAATCGTAGCTAATATCCCTCTTACTCAAAACTGCAGCCTAAAGCTTTGTTGTTTTTCCTCTCAAGGAGCTTAAACTATCGACAAATAATGGAGAAATGTCTTACTGTTTAGGTGTCCTATTGTTTAAAAACCAAAGGCAGATGTTTTTAAGATTATAAGAATAGACTATAACACTGTTTACACGAATATATTTTGATAAAATATCTGGACAACGATTGCAATAGCCTTCAATCGCAGCTCTGATTATTTTTGCAGTGAAAACACTCAGCTGGCGCGAGGTTAACTTTCTGTTGCGCGTGCGCAAGCGATGGCTTCATCCCGTAGAACGTAACCGATTTGAAAGACCAAGGAAATTTTATTGTACGTTTTTAACACTAAAGGACTGCAGGTTCAAATTGTACCAGCACCATTTTCATCAAAGAATGAAAAATGGGATCTTATTTGAATTATGAATAAATATTTATCAAAGACAAAAAAATTCAGTTCCAGTTCCCATATATTTTTGAAAAATTCAAGATTGATAGAAAGCTCCCAAATTTTTTTTTGCATTCTTTCTGTCAGCAACAGACACATTTGTTTGCTGATCACATATTTGTTGATAATTTGTTGATAATGTTATCCCTAAATGCATCTTATCTCTAGTATGTTGAAATTACCCTAAATTCATCCTATATCCACCCCCTATCAATGTTGAGCCATGCATCACTGTCGGTTGTACTCACATTAAATTTGGGGAGGGGGTCAATTCTTTAACTGCACACATTACTTTGGTAGTTTAGGGTTTTTGTAGACATTTTTTGGTAATTTAGCACGACAGCATTTTGGCATACTGTATATTTAAACGACAACACTGTCTTATCTTAAAATTTATTTTATGAATTTTTATGACTGCACAAATCAGCAATATCAAAACTCAATTAAGAGATTTGATGAAAATTGGCAAGGTGAAGCTTTAGAACAGAAAATATCTAGCATGTAGTGTATTCTTAATCTATTGTTTTTCAATACAAATTGCAGGGAAAGAAAATGGCATGACCACCATTCTACAAGCCTTTCATGTCCCTTTTATTAAAAAGGCAATTTTGTATTTGGCAGAACATTGCAAGATATAGGGGTTTTATCATGTGCTCACAAATGCTGCACGTCGATTGGCTTTTCAAAAAGTTAGACAAAGGTAGTGGCGAATGAAATACAACATTTGCCTATGTTGAAAATACATGATATTTTTTTAAAAAGTTTGATAAGAATTTGTGAAAATGTGACTTTTCATATGATATATCAATAATGTCTTTGATAACGCGTTGAAACACAAAGCCAATGATAACAACTGCACAAAATTAAATATATCGCTTGAACTTAAATGAGTTAAATCTCGAAAACTTATTTCACAATCCACTCTCGTACAAGACAAACATTTTTATATTCTCCAAAATTTTTATTTCAATCAGTATCGCCACATCCTTCAACTGTTTATTTTTTGCAACCTATGAATGCCTCTATGATGAATGTCCTTATGACATGCTTTTTCTTACCAGTAGATGTTTATTATACGATTGGCACAGTAGCATGGCAATTTGCATGGCTTTTCTTGTAAAGGAACTTCAAATGTGACTTTTTTCATAGCTATACCTAGCAGCTTTACTTCACTATAGATAATTTTCATTTAGTTTTTTGACATTTTATTGCTTTTTTTTGCTGAAATTGAGTGGTAATCAAACATAAGCCCTGTCCACACAAATAGCAGTGGGTTAGTTTAACCTAGGGCTAACCTAACCTAGTTTGGACGATGTGGACAGGGTTATATTCTTCTTTCTTTAAAATATATGTGAAAGGAAATTATAGACTCCTGTAGGATGCGAAAGAAATTTCTGTATTCTCTAGTACTGCACAACATTACCTCAAAGGATTACCGCTAGGAATTGATTTTTTCAACTGACATGTTTGAACAGACCTGGCTAAATTCAAATGATTAAGAGTCGATGCAGCATTCCTTGTTTTTATTCTTAAGAGTTTTTTTTATAGTTTATAATATACTGGGATAGAGGACTACCCTAGAAAATATCTTTTTTATTCACAAAGCTGCAAGAAAATAGCTATATTCACGCCGTTCATTCTTCTTCTTTCTCGGAATTCTCCTGTCCTTCAATTAATACTTCCTTTCATTTTAAAAGTTAGATTACACTCGCAAAGAATTAAACTTACTATTGTCATTTTCTATTCAGCTTCTTGCAGTTTTTTAAAGAAGAAATAAAAGTTTGTCATTGTATTTATTTGCAGTTCCAGTTCCAGCTATCGTGTTTCTATGTGTTCTAATTGGCTGCATTTTGATACTATGCATTGTCTATCAGCTCCTCAAAAGAGACATGTGCTGCAAATTCGATATCGGTGGTGAAGAGGCGAAAAAGACACCTCAAAAAAATGGATACACTGAGCTAACTCAAGAATTCTATCCCGAAGAAACGGAATTGGCTACAACAGATGATGAGTATCTTGGACGAATGTCATCAAAGGAGCTTAGCCGTCGAAGCAGCAGAAGAAGCAGTTACGACATAAATAGCAGGTCTGATGGAGAGCTTGCTCTTGGTGACAGTGCCTCAAATTATGGATTTGGTCACCATACAGCTTCAGAGAGCGAATTATCTCCACAGCCAACTCGCAAGATCATTTCTGCCTCTGGAGAACCGATTGATATTCGAATAAGTGGGCCAGATGAGCAAGACTATTTATCACAGGCAGGAAAGTTGCTAATTGAAGTTCATTATTTTGCAGCAACATCAAAGCTTAATGTTAGCATTGTACGTGCTGCTGAAATACCTTCAAGAGCCCGTGGAGGTGCTTCAACAGTTCAAGTACGCCTTGTTTTGTTGCCGCTAAAAAGGTTGCGTTTTAAAACCAAAGTTCGACCGGCATCAAATCCTGTCTTCAACGAAACATTTTCGTTCCATAATGTTGATCAAGGCTCAATAAGTCAATCAGCCCTTCGCATCAGACTATATGGTCACGAAAGAGTGAACAAAGACCGACTTATTGGTGAATTGGAAGTTTCTTTAGGGGAAAAAGATCTTTCAGGGCATTCTTCAGAAGAACCAATGTGGAAAACTCTAAAACCGAGAGGACTAACGGTATTATATATCATGTAGTTTCTATAACTACAGTCATTCTATTGATTGTATTGTTGATATTCCATTTTTAATGCATTTTAATTTATTTGACTATTGAAAAAAACGCTTCCAGTTATACGAATGATTACGCATTTATATCGAGGTGGCTCAAAAACGAATATTAAAATAAAAATACTTTCGATAACATCAGAGAAGAAATTTTATGAATGGAGAATATGTCTTAGCTCTATCCGTCCCAACAACTTCATGCAAGATTTTTACTGACATTAACCGAAGTAGGAAATTTCAACTTGCAGATTTATGCAGTTACTATATTGATTTAATAGCATTGTTATAGGTGAAGCAAGATTTAGCACAATTTATCAATATCCTCTTTGATATTCTTGTAGTAAAAATAAGAGCAGACAGTGTTATTACTTCTTTTGCAGAGTGCAGATTCCTTATACGATCTAACAGATACTTCAAGTTTGCAAAGTTTCGGATCTGCATCTGGTTTTGGATCAAGTAATTCAATTGCCTTAGCACATGGTGGTGCCCCTGAATTGCTTGTTTCTTTATGTTATACCTCACTTACTGGACGGCTCACTGTAGAAGTGCTCAAAGCAAGCAATTTGAGAAATTTTCATATGCAAAGGGCACCAGGTAATTCAGTTTTAGAAATTTATATAAACAGGTTTGACTCTTTAATCCTTAAATCTCAGTTGTGGCCTACAATAGAGGTGGCAGGGGGTCTGTTTTATAGGGAAGAAGGGCCAAAATCTGCAACGATGGGCAAATAGTCAATGTTAGTGTAAAACTGCTAAGATGATTGGAGTTTTACGTATGAAATCGGACTAAAAAAACAACCAGCAACAAACACAACCATTCTAACCTGTCTCCAATCTATTTCTTGTAATCGCTAAACTACCTGGCTATTTCACACCAGTTCGCCGACGTTCGTTTAATAACTGCGACTTATAACGGCAATATCGGCAAAGCATAAACAGCAGAAATTTTGTCTGTTCTCGAGAAACTTGTGGACAAAACTATAATATATATTACACGAGATATAATTATGATAGAGAGGATACAATAGGTCCTTAACAGCCAGATTGCATTATCCTGACAAAGGAGAATCTTGCGTCATAGCATTAGCCATCAGATCTGCTTTGTTGATAATAGAGAATTTTAAGCCCATTGAGGGGGTCCACATCCCATGTTAGATGTTAGCTGCTACATTTTCTTACATTCTTTTATTTCCTTTGGGAAAGCATGCCTTCTAATTT
>JAACYV020175554.1:0-13610 GCA_009936425.2 Chrysaora fuscescens | reverse complement strand
TCATGTTCACTCTTCAATCAATCTGGAACAAGTAATAAAATGATGAGCTATGCCCGAATAATATTCACAATTGTTAGAAAACCTTCCTTCCTCATATCAAAAATATGATTCAAAATGTCTATGTTACCTGATGTGCTTTTCGTATTGGCTTCACGTCAAACGTGTACAGTATATCTGAGGATATTAGTCATTTGCTATTCACGGCAAAGTTATGCAACGTGTGTGCAGTTCAGTTATGCAGGTGATGATGATACTGTCAGGAGATCTTCAATATCATAGAAAGGCATCTCAAAAAGGGGTCTGGATTATAACGCAAATCTATCTTTTGTCATCGTATCATTTTTTTGTGTCTTTTTCTATTGTCTAAGGACGGCGTGCCTGGAATAAAGCTAATTCATGTATACTTGATTACAGTACAGTGATACTCGAGATGTTTCAGCAAGTACTAACTATCCCCTAACTGACCTAACTGACTCCCAACAGTACTTAAAATGTCTTTTCATGGTACTGATTATCCCCGCGGTACTCAAGAAGCCTCTTAACAATATTGACCATAACCACAGTAGTGAAAGATGCCTCTCCATGTTACTGAGCAACTGCCACGGCCATCAAAATGCCTGCCATGCTACTGAAACCTCCTTCGTACGCAAATGCTTCCCAACAGTAGCTACGAATAACCCCCTCTCCCTCATGGTAATAAAAATGTCTCTTCATGATATGACCATCACCACGGTAGTGAAGATTCCCCCTCTATGTTACTGAACAGCACTGATGATAGTGAAGATACCTTTCCACGGCAAAATATGTCCATACTAGACTTACTCCCTCCTCTGATACTGACCAACTCCAAGGGTTAGAAATATGCATTTCTATGTTACCGAATATTTCTATGTCCCATGGTGGCCAAGAAGCCTTCCCAATTTGTTAACTATCTCCACTGTGTGTTTAAACCCCTCCTCAGATACTGAAAATCCCCCACAGTGATAAAGATGCCTTTTCTTTTTCGGAACGTTCCAACGGTTGTCAAGATGCTTTCCTACGATAAATATCCACTTCCTTTTTACTGCCTGCTCACAATACTGACCATTGCTTTTGTTACTGAAAATACCTCTTCATGGTACTGAATAACCCCTGTGGTACTCGAGAAATCATTCCGCGTACTCCCACACACACTTAAGACTTTACTTAAGATTTCCCCTAGAGGTTTTTATTGCACACGTTACTCAGAGATACCTCCTTACAGTACTCAAATGCCTTACAGCAGCAATAAACATCCGTCATGGTACTGAACACTCATTCTAATGGGTGTTTCCTGTTGTTTGTATCATTTTCCAATCATGTCCTTTGTCCAGTGCCCCTTGGAAAATCCTGAATCACTAGACAGCGTTAAGATAATAAAAGAAAAGAAATTGGAGATTTTTACTTCCATATTTATTACATTCGACCAGATACTTATGTGAAAGTTCAAGTCCTTTCAGCAAATGGAAAAGATGTGGCAAAGAGCAAAACAACCTTGCGCAGAGGAATGACTGATCCTGAATATAACGAAAGTTTTGTTTTCCAAATGTCTGAAAGTGATCTCTCTGAAATTAACGTGTTGTTCTCGGTGATATCAGTGACAAAAGCTAGGAAAAAGAAGGATATCATAGGTTGGTTTGCAATGGGGAAAAATGCAAATGAAGATGCTGCAAAATTGCACTGGAATGAAGTAACGAAGAACAAGGAAAAAAAGCAAACCCGTTGGCATGCACTTTGTAATCCAGATTAAAGCAAAGATTTAATGAATAATCATTTAAGCATCATTTAATGAATCACTAATTAAAGTTCCTTCAAATTTCACTAGAAACAGATTTTGAAAAGAATTGAGTTACTTAACCAGGAATAGCTAATCATGTCGAGTAACAATGCTGAATAAAAGTTGTTCATATTTGAAGAAAAAAGACTATGCATACCACAGCCAACAATTCAATTTATGTTGATCCAACTGTTTTCTTCTTGTTACTTTTGTAATACTAAAATGTAGGTCTCCTGGGCTATGCCTTATTATCATATTTATATGAAATATTCTTTTAATTTCCACTTACATCATCAGCATCTTATTTTTTTCGTATAACAGTACAAAGAACATCAATATACTGCTTTCTGCATCCTAAAAATGTCCGGCATATTGGCCGACTGTGGTGTATTTGGTGTACAGCTCTAACAAACATAACATAAAAAGAAGATATTAAATAGCTATTTTTACATTTTGTTGCTTAACAATTTACAGAAACGTTCAGTTGAACATATCACTTAGAGGTAGATTCAAAGACAGTTATTAAGTGTTGTCCTTAAAATCTCGAAATACAGATCTTGCTGACGAAGGCACATAAACGTTATTCGGCTTACTAGATTGTGATTGAGTTATGATTTAAATAATTTTCAGGAATAAGGCTGAGCTTCTGTTAACTAAATTTACTTCAAAATTATAGAAAATTGCTTATATTTTCAATGCATTTTTTTTAAATGTTTGTATCTTGCTTATTATAGCTGGAATCTTCTTAAGTTTTCTGTTTATTTAAACACCATGAAAAGATATTAAAACGTTTTGCATATTAATAGAATGGTACCTTAAAAATTATGCTGTAGATGACATAGAAATATGAAATACATAACACGAATCCAAAAGTGTATTCTTTTAGTTCTGTTTTTTTTATGATGATAGGCGAGTTATTATAAGTCAATTGATGAAAACATGCAATCATTTTGTGTAGCTCTATCAACAAAACCCAAGAAAAGACACATGCGTTCTCACAGACTCTTTGCTGTGATTTGATCTTCTTCTTTCTTCTTCTTCTATTTGCCGTGAAGCGTTATATCTGATCATGGACCCCTTTTTCACTCATACATGTATTTCTTTTCAAAATTATAAACTACAAGCACCATCGGCCTTTTCAACATGAAAGGCTGGAAAATAAATGTCGCAAAATCTAAAGGATTTTGCTTTCATGCTTCAAAAAATGAGCTATTAATTGAATTTGTCAACTACAACAAAGTGGTCAATTTCCATGTATAAAATTTAATGTGTTTCCTTTCTCTGTGATGTTGAGTTCCTTCAACTGATTGATGAGTTGCTTTCTTCACTTCACTTCAGATACGTATGTGAAAGTTTCCATGATCAATTCCGTTGGCCAACAGTTATCAAAAAGCAAGACTTCTATTCGTCGCTCGATGTTTGACCCTGAATACAACGAAACATTTGTATTTCAAATCATTGAATTTGACCTTCCTAGTGTCAGCTTCATGTTTTCCATTATTAACATCAAGAAAATGAGAAGAAAGGAGATTCTGGGCTGGTTTTCAATGGGTAGAGATAACACAAGTGAAGAAGAGCTCTTGCACTGGCGAGAAATGCTAGAGGCTAAAGGCAAAACGGTGAGGAAATGGCATGTTCTCACAGCTGTTGATCGAGGGTATGTTGACGAATAGAGCCAAACGTGCTTCTTTCTGACTTATCCATACAATCTTATTTCCAAATAGTTGTAATTTACTCAGGTTTAAAACTTCTTTAGATGGACATTTTAACCCCATAGATGGCCAGTAGCTAATTAGCATTGCAATCCACTCCTTCTTTTCATGTAAATATGAATATATGACTAATCTCAATATTAGAACAATTATTGTATATTATGCTTTGGTTGTTTGATTCACTGTTGCGTGTTGAGTTGTGCTAGCTTTTTTGCTTTCTCATAGACAGCTGTACATCTATTAAATATCATGATATGATATATAGCCAATTTGTCAATAGTTTGCAATAAGCAAAAGCGTCGAATCTTACTCCGTTTGGAAATACATTATCTACGGGCTCTTGATCCATGGTTAATGTTTTTAATGTTGCATAAGTTTAGATAAACTTTTCTCGGAGCTTGTTGTCCTTATGTAGCCAATTCATTGAACGTTTGTAACCTTGATTCGCACCTTACATCCTATCTCTACTTCATTGAATCTCTACTTCAAGTATCACCGAGCTTTTTTCAACATTAAACGAAAGTGAACGATAAATTTGGGGAATTCAACACAATTCTGCATGTCTCCAAGTAAAACTACGTATATGGATTCGTTTGAGTATCAAATCTTGGGTATCAAATTGGCTAGGTTCCTTGGGACGACCTTTAAGCTAATGTTGATTCTAACTGCATGGCTGCTTTCCACCTTCACGTGAGCAACAGGCCTTTTCATTACAATTTAGCAAAAGGCACTCCTTGAAGGACCTTCTGCTGGGTTCGGTTCCATTTGTTTCCTCCATGACGCAGCTTTTTTGTTTCACGTTGATTCTTTTTCATGATATCAAATCTATATACTGCTTGGTGCTTCCTATCTCCCTCATAAACTGATTTCCAATGGACTATTACAGAACTTCTACACCTTTAACATTCATTAAATTCTTACCAAATAAATTGTAGTACTGCCAGCTTCTATGGATCTGTGATAATTAAGGGAGCTGGGTTTGAATGCATTTTCTAGACCAATAGAACCTCCTGATAAAAATCAGCTTGGTTTTCCCCACTGAAAATTGAGGCATGGCTAACAGAGCGTCTGTTGCATAATGACTGCCATTTGTACTCAAAACGTAGCATCCTACTAAAGCTGCAATACATAAAAAACATAATATTTGCTTTTAAAGTCGTAGAAAGTTGAAAATCAACGACCACCACAATATAAAATTAAACATTTTGAAAAAGCCTGTTTTATTTTTTGGAATTTGTCACATGATCTAGTTATTAGATGTTTCAACTTCACCATTATGGTTAAAATTCACGAATAAAAAATGATACTATTCTTTGTAGTGTGAAACGAATGCATTAAATGTATGCGTTCTTTATTCAGGGCAACAGAGGAGTCATGGAATTTATTAATGGTGATTAACTGACAGTATTAAATCCACCATATTTCCAAGATTGCAATTGTTTCAAAGCACGTACACAAGGATAAAATAGCTTTTAACATATCTACAATCCATATGAATGTTTTTTAACAACTTGAAACCTGAAAATGACACCATGCTAGTATTTGTAACCCTGAGCCTAAACTAAGAGGAAATGCTAAGGGCACAAGAAGGATGTCACACGCGACTTTTGTAACTTTAGCACAATACTGCGTTCTATCATCATGGCCAAATTATCTGGGGAAAGAGAGCTGCAAAATGTGTAAAAGCGTTACGTTGAAGATGCAAATGCTTTCTGAAGATGAAATCAAAGTTAACTTTTTAATAATTTTACTCCTTTGTTGGGTGTTCAACCTAAACCCATCCAAAAGCTGCTAAGAACCAAACAATCTATTGTGACTTTAATCCACACATGTACAGCTGTATTTAATTTGTGCCTTTCATCTATTTGTCAAATTTTCTTTTCAAAGGTAAGGAAACTTGAAGACGAGACTGACTTATTGACTGAAGAAGGAGAAAGCGCGATTCTTTGCAAACAACCCTGTGATGAACAGCACAGAAATTATTCTGATATTTTATCTCGCACTGAGATTGAAGGAATTCGATACGTTTCACGACGATCACGATACAGTAGATTGGGCCTCAGGAAATGATGGTAATCTATATTATAGATCTTGCAAAGCAAATACTGTTAGCTCCCGTAAGCTACGGCAGACTAGAAAGCGAAGAGAGAAAGAATGCCTTGAGACGCTAAGTAAGGATGAGGTTTCTGTGAAGTTACAGAGTGATTAAGGTCGATATCTCCATGCGCATTAGGTTGGGAAATATTCACGAAAAACACCTCTGTAGTTGGTGTAGCTGCTAAAGAATTCAAAGCATCTCTACCAAGGCCACTTCCATGTAAATCAGAAAAAAAATATTTCTAGGAAAATTTCATATCGCACACTGTTCACCTGGAAAGTGCAACTATGTTTTTTAATGCGCTAATTCTTGTAAGGAAAACAGTTTTTCAATATCTTGTCTAGAATCTTAACGAATTTACAAAGTCGTGATTTTTGGTCATTTCGAAAGACACAACCGCGTTCAAAAAAGTCTCGAGGCGATTCTTTGTGTGACATCATACTAGGAACCATGTAAAAAATTCCAACATGCTTGACACCGCAAATAATGGGATGCTCCAATTGGAAATTGAGATATTTCCTCGTGAGAGAATTTCTAGAAGGCCTGACATTTATAGGGAGACCTAGAACGATGTAGTTATGATTAATTCATAACCTTTTCGACGGCCAAAATCCACTGAACTTCGACAAAAATAGTAGAAGTAAAACATGCAGTCGATCGTAACCCACAGAGGCCCGGCCATCAATATCACTTGTTTGTTGCGAGGCTGTATGTCCCGTTCAGTAAATCACAAAAGGAGCATGAATTATTCGAGTCTGTTCAAAAGAGTGCCAAGCTTCAAGTTTTTCAGTAAAGCGTCTAATTACAGTTTGTTGGAATGCCAGAGAATTTGTCTGAAAATTTCTATTGCGCTTTGGCTGCATTTTGCAAGTGCTGCAAACAGTTGCTGGGAGAAGATCATTTAAATAAAATCAGCAAGCAACGTTTCCCAGAGTTGCTAGCAAGATACAAGACAGGGTGTGCTCTTCAAGCTGATATAAAAAAATCTTGTGCAGTGCTTATCCATAAAATTTCAAATTTTTTAATGAAACCTTGAACACCTTTGTATCTTTTGACATATTCTAATTAGGCTTAATGTTTTTGAATTATGATGCGCCTATGAGCTCTGGGGATATATGACGCAATATAAGTGCTTTGATTTTTATCTACATTATAATGTGCACACCCATGTGTGTACGTACGTACGTGTCTGTTTGTGTGTTTGCGTGTATGTATGTATGTATGTTTGAATCACGATCCCCTCTAGCGGTAGGCGCTCCACATTTTCCCCCTCCGCTCACCCTTGGGCTGCTGTTTTGTGAAATTTCTTCTCCCGTAGTGAGCTAGTATGGCTTTACAATTCGATTCCGAGAACATCTGTCACGGATCCTTAGTAATTGACTCTTCCGAAGATTATCAAAAGCAGGCACAATAGTGAATGAAGGCAGCAAAATAAATTAAACAAACCGATTAAAAGATAAAATTTGCAACTTGAAAATGCAACCAGAGAAGAATAATCATCTTTAGGGCTCGTTAGGGATAAGGAAGAAAGATACTTTTCAACTCTGTTTTAAGTTTTTAGCAGAAAATTTGCAAGCCCGGGTTCATAAAGGCTGGATAAAGCACAGTAGTGAAATATTTCAAAGAATGGAAACGTAAATTTGAAGCATTTTCCAAGAAGCACGAAGTCATCTCAGATAACCTTTATCACAAAACCTAAAGCGGTGGAATGGCTTGGAATAGATTACCATCAGAAGAAAATTGCCAACAGAAAAAACAATAGGAGAAGCTGAAAAATGTTTGTTTTGCAAGCGGGGAACAAGGTATTGATATTGATTTTGAATATAAGAAGTGAATAAATAAATCAAATACACAATGTAATAAATGAGTTGAAGAGAAAGTAAGAAGAATAACTGCATAGGTAATTAGATGGTACACAAATATGAAACGAGATAGATGACTCAAATTAAAAGAAGGAAACAAATTCACAAGATCTCGAGCTGAGAAAAAAGTACAAAATAACTTTTTCATTCAAGAATCATTGGGAGAATTTAAAACATTTTAAAAGCTCGCCATAGTCCACTTCATTTAGATATCTGCGTGTGCAGGTGAGCTCCCTTTGAATTTTTATGAATTCTTTCTTTTGATAAGATTTGATATTTGATGAGCTGAAGTCAGTTGGCGTAAAACTTTTGTCTGGCATTCTATGAATATGCACACTGTCAGTAACCCAAATGAATTCTGGAAGACTATTTTAGAACTTATTTTGACAAATTCTTGATGACGGTGGCACATCTAAATAGCCGACTTTTTTTACCAAAACCAAAAGACTAAGAATGACCAGACCTTGCAGGCACAGGCTAGTTGTTAATAGTGAGCGAATTCCAGGCACACCGCTGAATCCCTGTGCGGCAATGTATGTATGTATTTTTTCTAAAATGTTTCGTTGTGGTAACCAATGTAAAACAGCTAGTGTCTTATAGGGGGTTCGAAATAAAACGCAAGAGAAAGAATAAAGATAAATGATATAGGAAAAATAAATATAAGCAAACAGCTAAAATGAATAAAATGAAATACAATTTCAACAACCACCAACGGGTCAGCAACGACTACAAATCTTCGACTGGGCGACAAACCAACTTTGCAATGGAAATCGGCTACATGACATCTGAAAACTTTGTCTGTAAGTTAACATCAAAACGCTACAAAACATTAAAATTACGTATCTGTTAAGAAATTAGGAATTCGCAGAAAGAGTTAAGATATACAGCTTATGAAAGCTTATAAAGGAAAAAAATTAATGACACCATCCAAAGAATAAGGAACGTTTAAATGTAATGATGGCATGATCAATATCACATACATAAATCCCTAAACTCAACTAATTCTGTAAATTATGAAATTTCAGGAAAGGTCAGGTAATTTGATCCTTATTATACTGATCTGGAGTTTATATTTTTTCCTAGACAAGCAAGCAATAGTTGACAGATAAAGATTTGATAAAATCAAACTTTCCTATGAGGCACATAGCCAACTACTTTTGATATAGATTTATTGACCGTTTATTATTTCGATCGATTAATTTAGCTGCTGTAGTCACTGCTTAGTCATTGATTGCGTGCAGATACAAAGAAAATTGATGCGAAAAGCCGTCATTAGTCACTAAAATGTGTCAATGCCGAAATTTATTTATGGGTTCTTGGCTAAGGTCACAGTCAAGTGGTTTAGAATAACGGATTTTCTCTTTTGTAGCAAAGGCCTTGGTTTTTTTGTTTAAATACTTAAGCAGGATTTACAATTTTGGAAATATTGCTTAGTATCTTCGTATGCTGATGGCCACCAAAGTCTCTCAAATTCATGCCAATAGGCGTTCCAATAGTATTTAAATGGGCGAGGTTAAAGATCTTTCGAGTGTGACTTACCACCTGCCTCCAATTTTTCCGTGAACTTAGAAACTTTTCAACTCATCCTTCTCAAACAAAGTAGATGCCGAATGCATTATATTTTATGAAAGATTCACTTGGACTCTGCTCGCATTAGAACATAAGCAATCAGCAACTTTATTTTCATGTCCTTAGAAATAAAGAATTGTAGTCCCAGACTTGTAGACAAGAATTGTAGTTTCATATTACTTCCAAGCAGAGTATGCTCCATGGAATTCTTTGACACTAACATAGCTACTACATCGTTTTGGTGCAGTAAAAATTTCTGCCTGGAAACCGATTTAGTTGTAACTGACTTTCAAACTGTTGAGAAAATCAAATGCCCGTATCACAATCATCAGTGATGAGTGAAAATGCTTTCGGAAAATTTAATAAGGTAAGATAAGGTTATAGTGTAGCATTTTCTAAACAGTCTTTTAAACGACAAGATTGAGTTGAAAAGCCCTATCTCAAACAAAACAGCCTCGCCTCAAACGTGCTTTTCTCAAAAATATCCCGGAGATAGGTCTTTTATCCTCGCAGTAGGCTGCATCATTCATCCAGTTCAATTTTGTGAATTAAATTGAAGAAATAGTTTTCCTAAATGCCATTATTTCATGTCAAAAGCACTCATCGGCCCGCTTCTCTTGTTTTCAACTGTTTTCAAGTCCCTGCCGAGCAACCATGTCTAACGCTGAATCAGAATCGAAATGTTTAGGTAACAGGTGCTGTTCTGAGAGGTTTTTCTTAATGACACCATTCAACTCGACATGAATTAAGTTTGAGCAGGGGTGCTGCAGATGATATGTATTTGGCACTAAAACAGTGCACACATACCACCTGAATGGGCTTTAATTCGTCTCCTTGACCTGGAAACCAAGATGAAATTTGTGACTTAAACAAATTGTGTTTTAAATTTTCCAACTAGATTCTAGGCCTCCAAACACGTGCAGCAACATTTCCCAAAAACTGTTTACTGAAAAATAGAGTTTCTCGGCCAATTTATGAAATCATCACATGTTCATTGCAATGTTTAGTCGCTGTGATGAATTGGGAATCAGATTGCTAGAAAATAGAAACAAAAAAAGAGAGTAAAAAACGTAAAGCAGCAAACACACGATTAATGACTATTAAAACTACCACCACTGATGTAACAATAACCTAATGCCACAATAGGATAAAATAGGCAACAACGCACAAAAATAAGACATACCAAAAAGGAGGCAACTAACAAATTATTAGAACCTTATAAATTTATTATGTTTCAACACTCAGCACACTCATAGGCTTAAATAAACCCAAATTTAAAAATACTAGGCTATTGACAGGTGCTTATAGGCTAATGTAAGCTGTGTCTGAGGCATTTTGATGTAAGCTTTATAGGCGCCGCTAACGAATGTGTTGCCCTACTTCATACCTAAGTAAATTTTGTCTTAGCAAGAACCAGGACCAAACGGTAACATCTTGCAAAACATTTGCAATGGCCTTTGGAATGATCAAGGACAGATCCGTCCCGAAAGAATCTCGACAGGGGGGTCGTTGCCATCTTGATTTGCCGACTAGAATCAAAATGCGCCTATAAACCACGAAATTTGTTACAAAACAAGGCTTTAAACAATAGCAAACAGAAAAGACAGAAGTTTCAATGGCCTGGCTTTTTACAAGACATTCAAAGATTTTTTTCCTGTTTGAAAAGCAATCTCACCGTACACTTCATCATACGGCTGATACTACAAAACATATAGGTTTAGCTTCAACTTTCCCAAATTTAATGAATCCGTAATGTCTTTTTTACAAGATAGCAAGAGTAAGGACTATAGCCGAGAATCAGTCATAGTCGTTTCTAAATAGGTTTTAATTAGTTTCTACCGTTTCTTCATTTATTTGTGAATTTAACAGTGCTTTCTTTCATTTTTCTCATCTATAAGCGATGTAAAACTAAAAAGATTTTGCTGACTGGCATAAAATTCCGTATGGATTTGCCGACTGTACCTTCTTCGAGAGGGGCTGTCAAACCCCCAATGTACAGACGGAGCTGGTAAGAGGGGAATTTTTTAAGCCCACGCCCTTCAGAACGTTAGAAAAGGCCCCTTTTTGGAAAAACCATCCTTAATTTAGAGCGAGAAGGGTCCTAACGTTTGACTATTTGGTTATAAAGTTATGACAAGCCCAAGAAGAAGTTTACGTTTAAGCTTGGAGGAGCTGTATGTAGCAATGTTCATGGGCATCATCTTTAGAGCTGTTATCTTTTCAAAGCTTGATATATAAAGCCACTTGAATGTGCAATGTGAAGGGAAACTGAATGCGAGCAACACGAAGAAGAAAAATTCTTTAACAATTTTAATCAATACTTCTAAGACTGTTTGCTACCATGGTTTTATCAACTAAGTTTTAACAATAATTTTGTGTCCGCAAAATTCTTTAACAAGCAACTTTGTGTTGAGATTCGTTAGAATGTCTGATTCAACAGACATCAACATTAGAATGTGCAGTCTTTCTTGCCCAATGGTAGATCTTGACCTCGCATTGATGATCTTTTGTTTTGAAAATGCTCTCTCAGCACTGCACGATGTTAATGGTAGAGATAACGCAATTTCCATTATATTTTTTACTTCATCGTAACATAAAACATCAGATTTTATTTCCACATACAATTCGACAAAGGATGCAGCTCTCTCTTTCCTTTCTTTCTTACGATTTCTAGCCTTTACTAACAACCTTCGCAGAGTCTACAATTTTTGAAGGCTTTAAAGTTGACCCTCCAACAAATCAATATCCAAGTCATCTTTGTATCAATCCACAGCATTCTTGATATTTTTTAATGCATCTGGGGAAGTCAAACATTCTGGACTCAGGTAGCCAAGACCTTTCAGGATCGTTGCACTCTGATTATTGAGGTTGCCATCAAGTCAAGAACATGTAGATTTGTACAAATACTATCTAAGAACCAACAACTCTATGTGATTCTACAGTAATGGGTAATTCTAGTGATTACTTTTAACATTACCCATTACCAAAAAAATAAGTGATAGGAAAGCATTAAACGAAACGATGAACTCACGTTATAGAAAAAATCGATTCTCAGTTTCTCCTTTGCATCAAGGTGCACAGCTGTGTCCTGATTCTTTTGAAGTCTCTTTGGCAGTTTTTCTTTTGGCTCTTCAATACAAAGTTGGTCACATCTGGTCATTGCTTCCTTCCAGAAGGATTCAAATTTCTACTCGTTGCGAAGCTGTTTGATTGCTTCCAGCGAATCTACAATCCTCTTACGTCAAGATCTTAGGTTTCCAGTTTATCCGACACCCCTTTGCCGAGGAAGGGGATTGATTTAAGAGCCTGAAGGAAAAAAGATATGATAAAATAAATGAAACAAAATAAAAATTTTGTTCAAATTCAGAACATACAAAATGATCTAGAAATTAATGCGTGTATTTCTCAAATGTGTCAAGCTGAACGTGAAACAATTATGATTTTTTTGCCGAGGTTTGATGTATAAAAATTTAACTGTCAAATACTGTATTTTATCCTATACTCCAATAAAAACAATCTGATTCTTACCTCGAGTGCTAGAATGAATTCGACGTCAATGGTCGTAACGACGTCTTTTGCTTCAACATAAATATTCTTCTTTACTTTTACCACCTCCTTCAGCGTTGCAACCACGGACTCAATAGTGTGGTAAATGGCTTTGATGCTATCAGCTCTGCATGTCCATCTAGTGTCTGACAATTTTTTCAAAAACATTCTTTGTGCCCTTTTCTGTATCATTCGAGGGGTTTAACAGCTCTTTGAACTTGCAAAATATTGCATGGCGTTTGGTACAGGTTTCAATGAATATGTACAGATTCTGCAGTATGTCATAGAAATCCCTCGCAACTCTGTTACAGAAATATTACTTACTCGATCATAGCACTGACCACGAAGCATGGATATTTCAAAGCCGCATTCTTGGAGCCTTTCTGTAACTGTTTGCAATAGCGTATTTGCATCTGTTTAACCAACTGCAAGTAAACGTTTTTCTACGACACCTTTAATCACACATTTTACTAACAAGGATAGCTGCTCTTTCTTTTGATCTTTTGAGGTTTCATCTGCGATTATTGAGTATGCACCTTCTTTGACATGGTCTACTATCTCTCTCCTGATAGCTGATCCTATCAATGCAATGAGCTGGCTCTGGATCTCAGGACTTAAGTAGGTTGCATTTGCTGAAAAGAAACCTTATTTTAGCGAAAAAATGCATGCTATTCTATGTAAGAGCAGTTAATACATTGCACTTTTTATGCTCTTTAAATTTTGCAATTAATTTTCCGTCCAAATATGAGAATACTAGCTAGGATGGTATACAAAAATTTCTTTCTTATGAAGCATCCTCGCTTATTAAGTGATCAACTTGTTTCGACTTCTTCAATGCTTGAAACGATTCAATGGAGTATCGATGGAGTTTTGATTGCTCATGCTTGGAGAACTTCTCGGTCTTTTTCCAGCAACTGAATCCATTGTTTATAAAGGCAGGATATCCTTTTTGTGATATCTGAAAAATCAATAAAATCTTTCATTAGAAGCTATGTAAGCCATTCCTTGAGTAAACCTAAGTATCCATA
>JAACYV020174443.1:3904-17021 GCA_009936425.2 Chrysaora fuscescens | reverse complement strand
CAAATTATAATTTTTAATTGAATGTCACCTTCAATCCTTGTACAACATCAAATTCAACGATCTCTCCATCGCCTACACTGCGAAGATACTTCTTTGGGTTGTTCTTCTTGATTGCAGTCTAATATTTAATCAATAAAAATCATAGAGCACAGGTTGACCATAAGCTATAACAGCAATCAAAATCGAATATGTTTATATCAACATGTAAAATTTCTTCCAACCACAAGATGTACAAAGGCATGAAAATACTTCATGAGCATTTTGTAAATTAGGAAGAAATTTAGTTTCTTTTGCTATCATGAACAGAGCATAAAGGTGGAATCTTTAAACTCAGTACGTATGATAGCTTTAATAATGAAAATTTGAGTCTTCTACAGTACCAAACATAATATAAAACTGTGTATTGTTCTACAAACCTGATGGATGAATATATCTTCTTTGGTATCATTTCTTAAAAAAGGAAATATTTTGATACTTTTGGAAATTTATAAATAGATAGTTCAATAAGAACAATAAATTTATCTGTACATTTTATTTTTTAAGTTTTCCATTTCAGAGCCTTTTAAGAGCAAAAAAATTCAAAAATTTGCCTTGCAACAGCTAACTGGATATTTAATTTCTATCTACCTGTTAATGAATCCGTAGCCATTTTTAACATTGAACCATTTGACAGTTCCCGTGACTTGGGTTGCTGGAAAGGCAAAAATCTGTTGAGTTCTTGTCTTCTGCACCTGTCTTCATATCACCTTGTTAATTAGGGAGCTAAATTTTGAGGATGTTTAGCTTTTTACTTTTACCAATATATTGATTCTGAGCATCCAGTATCATAAAAACTTAAAACATGTTATCTAAAATAAAGGAACCTAGCAGTTTCATACTAATTTATTGTAAAATGGTACATAAATACTTCTAAAAGCACTTTACAAGTCTAAAGGTTTGTTCTTGAATCTTTGGCAACTCTTGCACAAAACATGGCATGAAATGCAGCAGAGAAGCAAAAATTTCAAACGCTCTGCACTTAAGTTCACTTGAAAATAATTGAACACAAAATAATTGAGTTATTAAAACTTTCCATGCGCTGCAAAATTATACGCAGTAAGTGAGAAAGCAGTTGGAGAAAATCCCTCAAGCCAAAATTCCGTTTTCAGACTGACTACGGTAACCACGTTTTTTTGCACGAGGCCAGCTTACAGAAAGATGCTTCTATGTGACAGGCCAGAAGACTACCACGATTTAATAAACTGGAAATTTTAAATTCATTATACGAGCAGTAATAAACTACTTCAATTGAGCATATAAAAGATTATTGACTCGAACAAAAAAGAGGTTATGTTCAGTTAGATTTTCAGGCCTTCAAAGAACAAAGGCCTGTTCAGCTCTCACCTACCTACAACTTCAACGGATTTCTCTTGTTTAACTTCTTCCTGATTATCTTCTGTGACTTCTGCGGCAGATGGCATCTTGATGGAATAGGCCGCGTTGTTTGCTTCACTATCACTGCATAAGATGTTACTTTGCTGCACCTTCAAGGTCTTTACTCTCTTCTCTCTTTTCACAGATGACTTCCCTACTCTTCCCTTTCACTTCAGACAGCACATTGCTTCATGTTTTATCATAGACAACGCAATGCATTATGGGGCCATGGGCCTCTGGGAATTAATATCTGTAGAACACACCCATTCACCTGCGCTCTCTAGACATCATATAAAATAATGTATATATGATGACATAAGTTCATAAAGGGTTTTAACTATGTGTTGTTGGTTTTGCCTTTCGCCTACCGCATGTTCTTTGCGTAGCGTGAATTGCAACAAAGTTTAACATTTGAACTCTTATCAGAATAAAGTGCAAAATATATATCATTTGATGCAGTCCAAAACCAAGCTAAGAGTTTATTGCCTAAAAAAGTGTTCTGCCGATGCATTGCATTAAGAACTGCATTAAAGCAAACAGTTAAAAAGTTGCAGAAGAACTAACATGAAGCAAACACGCGATTTTCTCGCCACAATGAACAATAATCGGCTTGATAGACATGCACAGAAATGTGGTTTATGCTAAAGCGTCATAACATTGTAAAGAGAAAATTGCATTTCAATTTAATTGAACTTAAGTTTTAATATGACAATACAAAAAAAAAACACTTAATAGCTGATGTAGGCATGGGTGCTTATAACAGCCAGCTTAGCTAGGAACAGGAAATTAAAAAAAAGAAATTATATGACAGCCAATTTTTAACAAAGCAGAAAAACATCAAGGCCAAGTTTAAGTGCCCAATTTATAAAGGTTTTTATGGAATCATGCAAAATATAAACTGTTTGTAAGAAAATTATTTATTTACCCCTGGTGGGATGTTTATGCTTGGTCACTTCTAAATCTAAAATTGCATCATTGCAAAGCTAAAGAAATTTGCAAGGGGGTCTATAAGCAATCCACACACCCAAATATAACAAAATGATTAATTGATTTTTTCAGCACCGTTAGACCTTCCAATTGAAAAGGTAAGTGAATGGTTTTCGTTTTAACAAAATTTACTTTATTGAACATGAGAATTAGGTTTGGGATCAGCTGATCATTACAAAACTGTTAGATTTATGGTTTTTGCTGTTCATGGTTTAAGAGGAACAAATTACTGTGCTCCTTCAGCTGTAGCTCCTCCACAGGGTTCTCCAGCATCAGATTTTATTCCCAGTGACTCCAAGACAGCTTCCACATTTGTATGGTCACCAGGACTCTTTTGCTTGTGACAAAACAGCATTTTCTCTCCACCACTGCTTACAACAATGGTGCCACCAATTTGCATTCCATCTCCTTTCATGTCCCCCTGAAGTCCCATCGAATTGCTCTAAATTCATAATTAAAAAATAACAAAAAACTTACTAGATTTACTTTGTTTATTCTTTGTCAAATAACGCACGCCTTCTCTCTGAGACGCCCCTCTTTGTGATTTGAGATGATTATTAGATGACTAATTATGTTACCTTAGCAAGAGATTTGCGAGTTTCAGCAGCAACAAGCCCACCCGCCAAGGTTAGCAGATTGTATCTATAAAAAGGATTACAAATTTGCAAAACAATCTTTATTACAAGGCAAAGAGAAATGACAAAATTGTTTAACATGCGATATTTGATAAGCAGTGGTAACCACAACAAGGAAAAGTGTGCTCTCCTCAAATTTAGACTTTTCAAAGAAATAATAAAATTTTTGTTTACTTTTTGAATTCTAGGTCTTTGTAGCATTTCTTCTCTGTGTCAATGTAGAGATCTGAAAAAAACAACGAAAACATTGCAGTGATTTTCAAGAATAAAAAACTGAAAAGCATGAGAATTATTTGGCCTTAATAATTTGTATTCTATAAATATTTTAGAAACTATTAACCTCCTTTGAAGTATCCTCCATCAATGAAAGCTTCAACTCCAAGGCTTTCTAAACCAACGCCAACAAGGCCGACATTGTGGGCATCAAGCTGAGGCTTAATGGTGCTCAACTCCGTTGCCCACAGTCGGCACAATTTTCATCCAAATCTTCTCAGAAATACGATAACAACAGACTTGCTTTGCCACAAAGAAGACAAGGCCACAGACTGCAAGTAAAATAAGATTTGTTCAGCTTGTATACAAAAGCATCCATTAGATGTTTCAATATTTTAAAATATTATGAAAAGCCATTAAATATCTAAGGCGTTACTTCCAGCTTATTGACTTATGCCAAATAAGAAAACACCTCCACAGTAATGGGAATCGACTCACATTTCCCGTGGCTAGACTGGTAACCAAGTTGGCAGCAATTTTGTTCAACTCCATTTTCAGCAAATGTTCTACAAAATTAGATAAAAAGTTAGGTAGAGTAATGCACTGTATCAGACAATATGATAATAATAAAGCTTATTTTTTGGTGCCACACCCTAAAAAGAGGAGCAGAGCACCCAGACTGCATTTTTGTTGAGCATTCTGTAGATAAGCCTAGCGTAGGCCTAGGCCTACTTCTACAGTAATAGGACATTTTTAGCAAAGTAAAACCATTAAAGAAAACATCATACAACAGCAATAACGAAGGCATACATAGGCTTTTCGTTTCAAGTAGGCTGTAGCAGTCTTATTTTCAAATCTACTAAGACAAAACTGCATATTTACCTTTTTCATCAAGACTTGCTTGACCACGGTCACGAGAGCGTTTGGTTATCAATGCAATTCAATTTAATAACAACGATTCTTGGGCAATGAGGCCTGGGAACTAGTCTAGGAAGTCAGTGAATTTTTGGTAAAATGAGGCAGGGCTTCTCTAAAAAATCGCTAAAATAAAAAAGGGGACACTAAATATGCAAGTGGTATTTAAATACATTTTATAGGTGGTACAGCTATTCTTGCTTTCCCTTGCCCAATACACATGAATAACAGACATTAATTTTCATATATCATCACCTATGAGCTTATCCTTGATAGAGCCTTGAGGCGAACTACCCACAGCAGGAATAATCTCAAGGTTTCACGACCAAAGTACGCCCGAAACATTGTTATCTTTCAATTTATCCATAGCTGCTGAGATTCTCACCGCAAACCAGGTGAACCCTGTTTTCAAACTGACAACCGTGAACCTGAGAGCTCCATATCAAGTTGGAATCAATCCTTAGAGATCTATAGACTATTATGAATCACAGAACTTAAATGACAGAAAGACCAAAGTCTCAATATTTATTTTCATGGATCTTGCAAACGACGGACGCGAAATCGTTACTAAGCATTTAGGAATTTCCGAAAGTGTCGAGAATTCTTCAACGTCTTGTGAAAGGCCTCAGCTACTCGTCAAAACAGAACATGAAGGACCCAAGCCTTCATTTTCAGGCCAACGAAAAGATTCCCTTTGGCAATTTCCAGTCAATGGTAAGCAGATATCAACTTCATTTCTCTTTGCATGTTTCATTATTTCAAACTGTAACTTCTTGTTCCATCGTTAAATTACCAAATTTGCATTGCTTCAGGTGCTTCTCACATGCAGAAATCGATTTTTGTTTTTCCATAATTCAAATCCAGAATATGTTCCTTGAGTTCGCACATTTCTAATATTTTCTCTCTGTATTAGCGACTATGATATTTTATTCGTTTGACTTGGTTATAAAAAGCCGCCATAAATTTCCTTTCTAAGATAGCGCAAGGCCATTGGCCAGCTGCAAATTCAATTAATTTACAGCTTATGAACACCATTGGCGTACATGAAGTGAATGCCCAAAGGGGATGCCCATTGAGCAGCCAGTTGCATTCACTCTTATTGGTCATCTTATACACTGGCCACCTTAAACACTCGCCACCTTCTACAATGGCCAACTCTTACATTGGCCACCCAAAAACAAAATCACTATTTCAAGGATGTCAGTGAATGTATGGAAAAGGGGGTGATTCTTATCAGAGAGTCAGAGAAAGGGGGGTAATTTGAAAACTTATATCAGAGATAGGGGGTGTGACGAAAATTCTATGGTCGAACATGAAGTACATAATATTATTCTTACTGTCTTTGGCTTTTTACGTCTTCAGGCCTTCTTCAGATGACGAAAACGAGGTTTCTACCAAGTTGCGTGGTAACAACGATGACTAACCTATCTTCAGCGCAAATGAAATCCAGAAGAAATCGCACCTCGTTCACAAGATATCAGTTAGAAGAATTGGAGCGTGTTTTCATACAGACTCATTATCCAGATGCAAACATACGTCAAGTTATGTCAGATAAACTTGATCTTGCTGAAGCAAAGATACAGGTATTGTTGTTTTTGTCTATATCTTTATTTCTCTTATTTCATTCTTCCAGCATTCATAAACCCATTAGCATTTAAAAATAGTATTAAGTTATCATTTGATACCTGATTTTCCTTATCAAGGTGTGGTTTCAGAACAGAAGAGCAAAATGGCGTAAAAAAGAAAGACATCTCGAACCCTCATCTGTATTTCAATCAACGGATTTTCGAGGACGCATGACTATTCATCCTTCACAGCAACAACAGTTCTTCGCTTCTTCACAGCAATACACCAACGACGTGTCCTCTAAAAGTGACATGAGTTACGGTTTCCAAACTGGTCTCCCTGTGCCTAACGACCCATCAATCAGCAGCAACTCTCCAACTACTCAAGACCCTCGGGCTGTTCCTCCAGGATACTATTTTGTTCCTTTTGTTGACACAGACACAGGGATACACCGTAATGCTTTGTTTTACAATGACGCAAGTGTGATGCAGCAAGCTTCAGAATATGATTTACAACAGCAACAACATATCACCAGAGGATATCCTCTTTACTTAGTACATGATCCTATCACTGGGCTCCAGCAATTGCTATATCACATCCCATATTGTGATTTCTCTTATGGCGTACCAGCGCAAAGTAACGGAGCTCTTCCTATAGCCTACAGTGACAACAACGTCATGGGTGAAAATACAAAGGACCAGACTACAATATTAGGCCAAGGCTGTGATTCCCCAAATGACACACCCTCGATTGAGGAGAGCTATGAGCATGAAGAACAGGAACTCAAAATGAGCAATAAAGAAACAAATACAGCTGCAACAACAACTCGACCATCCACAACCAACTGGTTGCTAGATTCAATTTCATTTCCAGCTATCGAATGTGATGATAATGATTCATTACAGCATTTAAAACAACAGCAACAGCTTAACCCGCACGGTACATTGGATGATGTCACAAAGACGTCATACCAGCCTCGGTGTAGCCCTTCTTCGGCTAAAGAAACTAATGAAGAAACAGAATTAAGCAAGATTCGTGCACCCACTGATTCATTAGTTAATTACATTGAATCTATTGCTGAATACGAAAACTCTCTGACAAATGAAAACAACGTACAACATTCAAACCTTTGTGACGCATCTGCAAGCAATATTTGTGAAGACCATCAACATTCAGTTCCAAAAACCTCTGCTTCCTTGGACGAGAAATGTGATTATGAATCCCAAGAAAGCAATTCTTGTAAGCAGATCACATTGCATAATGCTAAGAATTTCAACCATGGAATTGCAAGCGCAAGAGATGATTGGGAGAGTACGTCTTCACAGATTGACATGAATGTCCCAGTTATCATCAAATGCAGCGAAGATGCAATAGGATGCCATCAAGATGCTCATGTTTTAGAAAGATCAAACGGGTCGAGGGATGAAACTCAAGAATTTTTAACGAAACAACTTACATTTAAAGAAGGGAATGATAAAATTACAAACCAATCGGACGATTTCGAGTATATAAGCAGGCCTCTAGAGCCATTAGATATGGATGAAGAAGACAAAGCGATTAGTTTCGAAGAAATAAGAAACTGCTATGCGCAGACTTTCACAGCATACGAAGCTATGTATGTTCAGTGTTCACATTTCCAAAAAAAAAATTCATTTCAAAAATTGAGGAAAACAAATGCAAAAGGCCACGAACATCAACAAGACAACTCCATCATACATGAGGAAGATAAGACGAAGATAGCAAATAAGAAACAACTTTTTTTGCAAACTTGACTTTCATGGAAGATTATTGTCTGACGGACTGAAAGTCTCAGGCATGAAATACTATCTTCAGACATACTCATTGCTTTCGTTTATCAATTTGGTAGAGAACAACTTTTTTAATTAAGATTAGAATTGTTTTTGAGTCGTAGTTCTCAATAATATTTTGTTCTCGAATGGAAAGTAGATTACCAATCATATTGTGGAGCATTCGGTATTTAAAATAAAATGGAGAAAAATGGAAATGTCGTGCGGCACTCACAGATAAATAGCAAAAGACGCAAAAAAAATCCAGCACCTTGAGTGAGAAAATATTCTAACGTTACGGGCCTAGCCCTTTATCGAAGTGACTTGACTTGCTAAAGGGTTAGGCTCGAAACTTTAGTACATTTTCTCACTCAAGGTTCTTGTCCTTTTCAGTCGGCATTGACTTGGTCCACAGTGTTTAAACGGCTTTTATTCAAATTTTATCGAAGCCGAGAAACCTCCAGGCATCGATTTCTCAGCACGCATACAAAATGAAGTAGCATGTGTGTGTAGGGCGGCAACCTCGCCCCCTATTATTTTCTTCACATCCTCTAACAAATAAATCGTAGGAGTGCTGTCCAGACCTCTATGACGTGTCATGTCTTGCGGCACTCAAGAGTTGAGAAGACTTTCAAAATGGCGGATTAACAATGTCAGCGTCCTTTATGAAACGCGTTTGCATAACATAAGTTTGGTTAATCATCCCAACTCATCAATCCAATATCAGAATCTAAGTGGCAAGAAGTAGCATCAGAAAGTGGTATCATATTCTAGTATGGCCAGTTACTATGCCATTTTGATTGTCCTTATACAGCCTAAGCTTAGCTTAGGCCATATCAGTCTGAAGCTTTGCCAGCAGACTTTTCAAAATAAAGTGGTTATGTTACTATAAGACATCTATGTGTGTTACTATGTGTAAGCTGGGAAAGATCATCTCGAACAAATTTGGTCTCTTTTGGGGGATTCATATCTATCATGCTTCAAGGAAATTGTCAAAATCCAATATCAGTTTTTCAAGGCTTTTATTTTTCAGAGAAATAGAAAAAAGCAAAGAAAGAAGACTAAACAAGATGTCTGCCTTAGAACCAGATGAAGCAACTGAAAAAATAAATTCTCCATCAATCCTGCAAAGAGCATTTGCAAGCTTCCGAATGGTAATTGATGTAAAACACACGTTTGCAAATGTTTCTATAAATCTTAGCAGACATGTATGATGAGCTGTATCTGAGAGCTAAGAACTATATCCTACCAATTTCCTCATCCATCACAAATATGCGAAATAAGAATAGTTTTCCAAAGTAACAGGGCAATTGTAATTTCTCTGCAATTCAGGGAACTGGCTGCCTTGACTAAATAAAACATGGGGAAATTTTGTCTTTCTCACATACCAAGAATCAGTGCAAATTAAAATGAATTAACTTTTATTTATCAGGTTCAATCTAATGGTATCCCTATAAGAAGTTAACTCTTGTGCTGGGCATTATGAACCAATGAGTGTTCACTGCTGTACCTTCTTACCAAATTTTTAATGCAGATATATCATTTATATCATTTTATGCTGGTAATGGCCAATCTGAGAGTTGCCAAATTTTTTTTAGAAATACCAGAAAAAACTAGATGATTCAGTTCCATATGGAATGCAAAGATGGGTTCTTCTTGTTTTACTTCTCATTGCTTATACAATACGTGTTTACTTTTTACAGGTATTTACCCTTTCTGTTATTTCCTGCACCCTTATAATATTTTCTTTCTTTCTTTTTATTTTTCATCTCACTTATTCACTCTCTTTGCTACTTCTTTTATGATATCATTACTAAAGATTCTATTACCATAAGCTGTTTAACTAATGTTTATTTACCCTTTATTTGTAGGGTTGGTATATTGTCACATATGCGCTGGGCATTTATCTGCTTAATCTTTTTATTGGTTTTCTGTCACCAAGAATTGACCCTGCAATGACAGATGATCAAGGTAATGCATCCCTTTTAGTCATTTCAATCATCACAAAACATTTTTCCCTATTATATATCGCCATGAAATGCACACTATGTAATGAACATCTTATGTTGATTTAAAAACATTTGATGCCAATAGATTTCTATGAAGATGCAGAAGATGGCCCAAGTTTGCCCCAAAAAGCAGATGAAGAATTTAAGCCATTCATAAGAAAACTACCAGAGTTTAAATTTTGGTGAGTAGAAAATATTTATTCCAAGCAAGAAGGGATTTAATTTTTTTATCGAGATCTTCCATATATTTTTATACCCAAAGAGGCTTGTTTGAAGACTCCATTTTTATCACCTTAATGATGATGCACCATGTTATTATTTCTAGTCTAAGCAGACATCTTTTCTCGAAAACTTAAGATTCATGTTAATAAACAATTATAATAATTTCATCCACAGGCACTCATCATTTAAAGCTGTTGTTGTTGCTCTCATATGCACTTTCTTTGATGCTTTTAACATCCCAGTTTTCTGGCCCATTCTTGTCATGTATTTCATCATACTTTTTGTTATAACCATGAAGAGACAAATTAAGGTTTGTTAATTTTTATTTATTTTATATTTCATGAATTAATAGTGGCTTTTGTTTTGCGTTAAGAATGTGAACTGATGCATTTCAAGACCAGCTAAAAGTTTCAGCTAAAATAGCATTGCTTTTTTATTTTCAGCATATGATCAAGTACAAGTATCTGCCATTCACACATGGAAAGCGAAAGTACAAAGGCAAAGAAGATGGCGATACATTTGCCCAATAGAGATCAATAGCTGATAATCCTTACATTGACAGATATTAGAATGAAAATTTATACTTTTAATGGACAAAATAGTGGCAAGGGAGCATTGTAACTCATGCAACCCCCTAGAAAGTTTCAAAGTGCTGTAAAAACCAGGCTATTATGTAATACTGGAGGGGGGTAAACATTTTACCAACATTCAAAATATTTGCCAAAAAACACGGATGACAAATTTCAATGATGCAATTAATATTTTTACTGATATTTAATCCTCGCGACAAATTGTAGGCAAGGCTTTTGTAGCAATTTTTCATGCGATCAATGTCGTCTTTATTGGTTGTTTACTTGCCATTTGTTAATATTTGGTTTGTTCCATGTCTTGCATACAATGTTAAAGAGATTTTGCTATCTTAAATATGAATTAAATTGTGATTGTCAATGATCTTGGTTTTACTGTCAATTTTTTATCTCCAAGGCGAGATCATTGGCTGCGTTGAGACTAGTTCTTATCTAATTTGCATTTATATTTTTGTTAATTATGGTTTGTTTGGGGTAAGATTAATACAAGGAGCAATGACTCACGTTTTCCAAACAGGGTCCAATGATAACTCTAGGTAATAAGTAATGCATTAAAAAAAGACAAGAAATTTGTAATTTTGTTTTTCAGGCAGCATACCAATGATTATATTAATTCTAAAATGATTAATGATTAGCAATATAAAAATGGAAACAAATTCAAAGCTTTCTCAAAATACAAAACCTAACAAGATAATGGAGGCATGATTCATTACGGTTAAACTTGATAAATATTAAGTTCCAAAAAAAAAATCATCCCATTTGAAGTAAATATTTGTAACAGCTAAGAAGATTCACAATAGACTTGACTCTTTAATCTTCTAATACCCAAATCCGTAATTGAGTGAACTAGATTCTTTGTAAATTTCCTATGAAGCGTGAAGTTATCTTATAAAGCGTTTCCCAAGAAATGTCTGCACAGCTGAACAGAGGCTTTTTGGGTAATTCCAAGAAGTATGGCGCTGTATAGCACAAGTGAGGTTGGAAATGAGCCTCCCGATCAACCCAATCGACTGAAAGACTCCGAGTACCTGGAAAAGAGAAGACTGGAATTGAATGAATGAAGTGGCAAGCTGCTGTGAAGGAGCAGGAGAGATAAATTTGCATGCAGAAATCAAGACGATAAGGACTGCAGGCATGAAAGCGGGTAGATTGTCATCTTACCTTGATAGAACCAAGAAGACCTCCATACATTGCCCCAGCTACTGCTGGTGTCCAAGCATCTTGTCCTGCCATGTACAATCCATCGATTTCAGTATCACCTCGCATGAGCCATCTCATTGAATCTTTGCTAAAATAATCCACGTTGCAGCGGGTACCATATGATCCTCCTTTGTAAGAATACAGGAAGGTCGAATCAGAAAGGGGCGTACCCAATTCGTACCAAAGAACTTTACCCTTCACTTGTGGAACCTGAACAATAAAAGGATAATTAATAGGTACATTAATACAACTTTGAACACGGTTTGAAAAACATTTTGTAAATACGCGTTAGACTAGACTAGATGTACACATGACATGCCTTAGAGTAGAGGACATCGAGGAGCTTCTGTGAGAACCTCTCTTTCAATTCATCATATTCATCGCCTCGTTTGTGTGTTCGAAGTCCTTCCCATTTCTCGAACCATTCGTACTTTCCATCAGAGATCAAAATACAGTTGGAAACTCCCGGATGACGTTGCTTCCACGTCGGGTCCTAGAAGAAATCAGCGATGATTATTTCATTCAATCTCTCGTGTTTGAATCAATGGTCAACAAAAATACGCTGAAAAACAGGCCAGCCATCCTGATGACAAAATCAAATAAAGATTTACCTTTGTACAAGGAAATCCAAGGTAAACAGTTGGCGGGGCATGTTTCGTTGGTTCCGCAAAATATTTATCAAAACAATCATCAGTATCATAACCATTGAAGTACCACGTGTTCGTTTTTGGAATTCCAACATCTTCAGCATCACCTAGCAGCACAGTGGAAAAGATGAAGATATGAACAAAGGCAATTGTGAATGATTTAATAGGCTTCTATTATTTTTGATTTATTCAGCCTAGTTAATTATATAATAATGATAGTGAGGATGAAATGAAATTGCTCTCATGTCTATTCGTGAAGGAAATATGAATTATTGGCATACCCTTGATAGCAACAAAGAGATACATGTGACCATATGACGGTATGGTTGTATTGGTGGCTTGAAATTCTTTTACCAATCTGTTATCTTGAGGAAGAAGTTTACTATAAAGATTGTGAATGCCAGTTGCGCAGATCACGATCGGCGCACGCACTTCAACCATCTCTGGTTTCTGCTCGGACCCAGGCTCCAACGAAGTTGCTTTGCATACGCGCACTCCAACAGCACTATTATTCTCGATTAAAATTTCGTCAACGTGAGCATTGACAAGACACTCTCCACCATGCTCATAAACAACCTAAAAAAAACAAACTTGTTATTTTATAGACACATGAGCTGTGAAAATACAACAGCAGCAACATATAAACTAAAAGGACAAGTGAGCGATTCAAATTAAATTAATTTGAATTTATCAACGCACCTTAGCTGCACTTTCAGAAATGGTCTGCGTGGCTCCATCAGTGTACGATGCACCGTTCATATAATACCATGACGTAAGAGAATGAGCCACGATCGAAGAGTCACGTGGTTGACAGGCATAGTCTCCAAGGGGATGAACCATGACACCTAGCCAATGAAAGTTACTGTTGAAGTAGTCTGGTCTTCAATTCAGTATTAAAGGGTTTAATAAATGTAATCCTATTTGACAAACTTTACA
>JAACYV020173332.1:1947-17615 GCA_009936425.2 Chrysaora fuscescens | reverse complement strand
CTATTTGCGAATATATTGCGCCGCCAATAACCGTGTCATTTGCTTCTGAGGTCGAACTATCAAATGTTCAACGCAGTAACAATTGGCAGCTGACAATCTATTCGCCCTCTTACTTCAAAACGAGCCTTAGTGTTTTAACATTAACAGTTTATCATTTGAATTATAAAAACAATAATTGTAAGTTGTGAGAAGTGATAGATATACAGTTAGACAGCAGCTGCAGATGTAACATAGCATTGCTTTTTGCTAGACACCATTACTTATTTTTTTAAATTTTCGCTATGTTACTCAAATTGTGTTCTGGATTAGCTGTAGCCGATTTATCAAAAATAGGGTATGGGTTTTGTTGAATTTATGCCAAGTCATCCATTGAAATGAAACATAATATGATGAAATAAATAAGAAACTAATCCAGTATCGTTTTTATTCAGTTTCTAAAAATGGGAAGCTATTGATTCATCAGCATTGATTTTGTGGTAGTTTACCAATAAACTTGGCATTTGGTGGCCTTTTTTAAAAACAGAGTTTTTACTTCATTGGTAAATGTCTTAAAAGCAATAACAATTGTATAAAGAATAGTGACTTGCAATGCGTTTACCTGATGCGATGCCATCGTGGTATTTTGCGATGCGAGAATGCCAGAGCGAGCAAGTAGGCTGGTAGTGAGAAGGGTAGGTCGGGTAGCCAGCATAGCTCGGCACAGTTTCTCTGTAGATGGAAGAACTGCGACTACAAAACGATGGAGAGTGATAAGAACTGCTATCAGGACGATGTGGACTGCTGTGATATCTTTGTATGTAATCAGAGAGAGTCTTTGAGGATTCCAATACACACGAGCTGTTGTAACACGGCGGATGTTTGATACAGCATGAACTTGGTCGCCACATTCTCAGTTATATTGCGTTGCACACTCGATTAACAACCTCTTGATGTCGCATTGAAATCACTTAACGTCATGGATATATCGATTACTAAATTGCAGTCGAAATGGCCGTGCGGTTCTGGAGACCTACGTTGTTTGGCAAAACGGGCTAATGTAGCTGGGTCAAAGACAGTTATAAGTCATTCCTTGTTATTTGACTCAGCCATTGTTCTTGGTGTGCCAGTAATGTAATGGAATGGATTAGATATGAAAGACCAGCTGTTTTAAAGAATGACTTCGAATAATGAAAACGGAATGTCAAAGAGCCTCTTTCTCCATTTAATGCCGTTTATCCAATTCAACATGAGCATGAGCAGATTTTGTTGAAATAAACTGTATCCTATTTTATCTCATGTAATAGATACACTAAGCTAGATGCTATGCATGTTTTCCAGAGGCAAAATGCCGAACAAAACAGTACGTGTTTATGCCAGCTTGATACTATATGCTAATGCGGAAGGATTTGATGGAAAATCTATCTTAGAAAGAAACTAATTATTCTTACTAAATGTCATGCTAGGGTTCATTAAGGGTTTTTAATTACAATGAATGACCTCCAAGCACACAGAGAACACTGTGGTTCGTGTGCTTCTATCTCCCGATTGTGCGCTTCATGCATCACACGGGTCACCTATTACCAAATTTTAATCCGCATTTCTTGCATTTCCGAGCGCAATTTGTCGACTTTATATAATCCATGTTTAACGACTTGTTTGTTGACGATCTCTCTTCAGCAATCTTTTTTTTAACCATTACCGAGTAGAGTTAACTTCCCCTTATATTTAATTTAGATTTGTGATTGTTTATTAGATAGAAAGTTATAACGCGCAATTAGGAAGCTTGATTTGTGCTGGCATGATAGGCCATCACAACTCTTAACATGCAACCAAATATGGAAATGAAAGTTCTTTTTTTATGCTGCATTTTCTGCATGCAATATTTTGATTTAGGAAATCCACCGAAATAAATCCTATTCAACATTCTTTTGAATGCTGTAGTCTCTTTAATGATATGAATAGTTACGTAATTTTTAGCTAATCAAACAGCAACAACAATAATAATAATAATGGAAACTTTTTTCAGATCTAAAAGTAAAATAGTTCTAGCACAATAGCTTGAAATAATGTATAATGATAAAGAAGAAATGCTAATTGCGTTTTTACTGCCGCTAAAACAATGAAAAAAAAATTATAATAAAAATTAATATGATTGTAATATAATTAGATATAGCAGTCAACAATGATGACAGTAAGTACAGGATCATATCCTTTCCGCATGATACACAAGTTACTGAAAGAGGGACGGCTAAAATACTCAAATACCAACATTTTGGAACTCAGACTGAAAAAGGTGTGGAACCAAAATTTAAGGCTCATTCCATTGAGGCGCTGGAAAATCCATATTGAAGAAAGTAGTCCAAGATATCGCAAGAGATTGGAATAGACAAATGCAAATGAATGTTATAACACGACTTAAAAATCTACTGAGAAATGCTTGTGATTTTAGACCGATTGCTGGTACCAGAGCTCAAGAATACCGACTGATTTAAATAAATTCATAGTGAATCATGAAAATCAGCGTGCTACAAAGAAAATATAAACAAATGATACTTGTAACAATTAATAATGACATGAAAAATGTTCCTGAATTATTTGAATGCATATTAAAAATAACATACATCCTGATTTTTTAACGATATTATTATCAGAACGTAAACAGACTAATTTGGAAAATTCATGTTAAAATTGATATTTGCAAGCTTGTGTTGTTTTGCATGGTTCTCAGGGTTTGCTTATAAAACCTATTTTAAATTGTATTAAATAAAAGGGTTGAAAAAGTATAAACATTGAATGAACATATCATCATTTTTGTAAAGATAATTTTCTATGGCCATATGGGAATGTAGTGCTGCCGCCAAAAGTTTTCTACAAGAAGAAGGCCTTGTTTCTAAGAAATTTAGAAGCTTATCAGCACTATAATTTATCTTTGAATTAGAAAAAATTACTCATAGAACAGAAATGTTTAGTTTTCGCGATAGAATTTCGCAAGCATCATCTTAAAGGGTGAATTTTATGTGTAGGGGGCAGCGTCGCGGATCCCTCCTTTTAATGGAGCTAAAATAACTTTTTGAGAATATTTCTCCAAGTTGACCAGGGATTGAAGCAAAT
Organism: Chrysaora fuscescens; assembly: GCA_009936425.2. Taxonomy (NCBI): domain Eukaryota; kingdom Metazoa; phylum Cnidaria; class Scyphozoa; order Semaeostomeae; family Pelagiidae; genus Chrysaora; species Chrysaora fuscescens. Next base: position 14,525 of record JAACYV020173332.1, on the reverse strand, counting down.
ACGATTGGCTAAAAATTGAAGGATAAACTAATCATGAAAGCATTGGCATTTTTCAACACCCCAATAAGGGTGGCTCATAGGCCATCTTGTTCCTTCCTACAGCTTCCTGATAACTTCAGGTCTCCATTTAAAATTCTGGCTACACCCCTGATGAGTGGGGGCTGTTTACCCTTGTTGCTGTTTGTGCAGCGCAATTTCTTGCTTTGGTAGAAAATCTAAAGTAATAGCAAATAGCAAAGTTTCTGTTGATATTGATTGCGACTCTTGATAACTTATATCATTATTATTAAACGAAGAAGACTTGATTAGAACAGATACGGGAAAATATCGCAAGAACTGAATTGTGCTATTCTTCAGTTTTGTTTATGTAGCTTTACTTTTTATAGAAATCTTTCACTTTGGAATTCGAAACACCAAGGGAATATCAGTGACCAGACTTTTTACCGAAAACGGTAAGCTGTTTGTTTCTTATGGGTGTATTTAATGCATATTGGATAGACAACTAAAAATGCATAAAACCGGACTCAGAAAAGTACAGTATCACTGAAAAAAGACCAGCTTTCTGATTAGCTGCATGAAAATTGAGTTAAGATAATCGAACTAGAATCAGTGGTGGTTCTAGGATTCCTCTAACGAAGGGGCTGGCTCCTCTAGCTTGTCTTTGTTGCCCCCAAACCGTCTAAATTTGTATAAAAATTACTCTGAAAACTGCTAACAGCACATTGTAAGAAGCAAGGAGAGGTGTTTCAGTAGAAAATTGTGGATGTTGAGAAAATTTTGTTCCGACAACGTAAATCAACTATTCGTCGTCCGAACGAGGAGGTGTGCTGTCTTCTTGTACCTTTCCTAGAACCACCAGTATTAAGATTTATACTCATTCTTTGAAGCTGCTTTAGTTTAATGGTTAGTATTTTAAAAATTTGCAAATTATAATAAAAAGTGTAATAAAAATTTACAGTAGTTATAATGGACCTTCGAATATTAAACTGATCGGTTTTTCAAGTTCCATAAATTTAGCATGATGGAAAAGATATTTTTGTGCAGTAAGTTTTTGTAAGTTTTTAGCAGAAGGAATCTTAGTAAAAGAGCCCTTTATGAAACAAAAAAGAAACTAGTTCCACCTTTGCAAACATTTAAGGGAGCGCACTAATCCTCTCGTTTCTTCTCTTCTGATGTTTATAAGGATGCTACAGTATAAGCAAACAAGGGAATGTAAGGAAAATGTATGTTACTTCGGTTTTAACTTCAACCATATCCTGGCTTAATATTGTGTTCAAACAAAACAAGATTTAGAATCTGTGTGGATATATCTTTTTTATATTTTGTTGAAGACCTTCTCGGCACATAAAGTATTTAAACTTGAGCATGATCTGAACTCAAATAGCTTGATGACGTCATTTTATGCAATTACTGCTCTGTAAGCCCGGCGTGGAACCATTCTTCTCAATTACCCAATTGGCAATTAGAAGTTTTTGAGGCAAACCATTTTTGCTGTTGCGTTGCTGTCTCTATTTTATTGCTAATGGCGAAGTCTTTTTTTCTAACGATGTGGTGGCCAAACAAGGAAATACCAGTACGTAAGCAAAGTAATAAGAAATACCGCATTTAACTGGTTCATCCATTTTTTGATCGATGCTCTAGTTTTGTTTGAAAAAGTAGGCCGGGTGAAGTAAGCGATCAAAGACCAATGGAGATCTGATTTACTTTGTTAAAGAGATACTGCCTAGATCTGATTACCTTACGTCTTGGAGATGCTCTTGTGCAAAATTTGACTTATCCTATTTTCCACTAAGTCTGATCATAGTGCAACGCCAAGGTCCAATAAGTGTCGACCTTTCTGTGATTGCTGACTTCACTATTGTCACTGACCCAAGAAAGGATCTAAGACCCATAGCGCAAACAATATGCCACGCCTGTTTGAAACTTCGTCTTTAAAAGAAAAAGTGAATTATTAGTTTTTGATTGAGTTAAAGTGCTTGCCTTTGGAACCAATCACTTGGTTTTCTGAATCTAGCAGCAACTAGGCTATCGATGTATTCTATCATATGCTCAGATATGCTATGCTATCCTTAGGATCAGATATTCTATGCTATGCTTTGTCCCAGTATGCTATGCTATCCTGTACTCAGTATGATATGCTATCCTAGGCTCAGATATGCTATGCTATCCTTAGGATCAGATATGCTATGCTATGCTTTGTTCCTGTATGCTATGCTATTCTGTGCTCAGTATGCTATGCTATTCTAGGCTCAGATATGCTATGCTATCCTTAGGATCAGATATGCCATGCTATGCTTTTTTCCAGTATGCTATGCTATTCTGTGCTCAATATACTATGCTATTCTTAGGATCAGATATGCTATGCTATGCTTTGTTCCTGTATGCTATGCTATTCTGTGCTCAGTATGCTATGCTATTCTAGGCTCAGATATGCTATGCTATCCTTAGGATCAGATATGCCATGCTATGCTTTTTTCCAGTATGCTATGCTATTCTGTGCTCAGTATACTATGCTATTCTTAGGATCAGATATGCTATGCTATGCTTTGTTCCAGTATGCTATGCTATGCTTTGTCCAAGTATGCTATGCTATCCTAGGCTATATGCCCAACTATCCTAGGCTCAGATGTTCTATGCTATGCCTTGTTCCAATATGTTATTGTATCCTATGCTCAATATGCTATGCTATCTTAGTCTCAGATATTCAATGCTATCTTATACTCAGATATGCCGGAATATTCGAAGTTAACGAATAAACAGTGGTTTTGATCTTCAGTGCCCTTGGATGCCATGCCCTCATACGCCGAATGTCGCTTATTCGCTTTTAGAACAAACAAGGCATAATAATGATCAATCGGTTTCTGTACTCTTCTAAATGTATAAATGTCTACCTTGATAAGATAGTTAATTTCTCTTGTATGAATATTTTCTTTGATGCATCTGTTGCTCTATATAACAATCCAGAACCAAGCTGCTGGGATTAAATTTGGCTTCCTTTTTTGCCATTTCGTAGCCTTTTGATACAACATGTATTTATTTTTAAGATATTCGCCTGAATCCGATTTTCTATATCGTATAAATAAAGTGATTATTCCTGAAAGAGAATTCGCGGTTCCTGTGGTGTCTATTGTTCTTTGTAACAATATGAATTGTGTTAATCAATTGATACTTGACCATTTTCAACTGTACTGACGCCATTGCTCATAGGTAAGTTTTGTTTTCACCGCTTCGAGGCTGGGTCATGATCTGTCTCCCATTGAAATCGCTCTCAGCGCAAAAAGGATAATCAGCAAAAAGCGTGATGAATCGTAGAAATTAGCGATTTCGCTATGCCTCAGCGATGTTTATAGCCAACTTTGTTTAATGATGTTAAAAGTTCAATGTTTCAGTTAATCTCTTACTTCACTCGGTCTGTGCTATGAAATAACCAAGTCAAATTGCTTTGTTTTCTCTCACAAATGAAACATGTTTATTTTATTTTCTTATTACATCTTTTTTGTCGGCAATTCTCAATCTGATTTCGATCTCATTGAAGATCAAAATTTGCAGCTTTGATTTAAGCTAATTCTCTCCTTCGACCAACATTTCATATCAACGGATATGTTTTTCATCGGCCTTTGCATGTTGGCATGATGTTAGACCGTGCAATTTAGCTACAGAAGGTGGACTTTCTTGAGTCCGTCACAATCACATAACCTAATGAAAATCATCATAATTATCATTAATACTTTGATTTACAATTGGCTAACAAGTATAGCTCGAAGAAATAGTTAATCAAAAACAACAGACGAAAATCTTTGGCTGTGTAGGAGACTTGCATCTGGCTGCAAAGACCTTCAGTTTTGCGGATTTGTCTAGAATCCTTACTGCTTATCAAGTTTAGAAAATAGCCATGTTATGTGGATCTGTTGATATCCATTATCAAGTTTGCAAATTAGCAATTTCATTGATAATCTATATAGGCTGATTAGGAAGATAGGAAGAGTTCAGGCTAGGGTCAGGGTTACCTTTATGGTTAGAGCTAGGTTAATGGGCTACATTGTGCAATTTTTAACGCCATTAGATGGAGCAGTATTGAATCTATACAGCTCTGTGTCTGGTTGGCCACGTTCGAGTTATAGCTAAGGTAGAACAGCGGTGGTAGTCCACTCATTATGAAATGAATAGACACACAAAACATAGAATATTATAAGAAATATAAATATACACAAATGATCTAAAAGAAAGATTTTCCATTTCCTGCAGTTGCAATCTTGGCTTTTCCATATTTTGAGTGAATTTGATAGATGCTTAGGTTTTTTTAAGCATTTCAGATAGGATTATTAACTCCACCTTTATGGTTGGGCTAGGAGAGGAACCCCAGGGCCACGGTCTGAAGATGATTACATGAACGCAGTTTGCTGCAATATCATTTGAGCCCATTAAAACATTTTTCCTTGTAGCTAAAGCTTGATACCCATTAAATGTCGGCCCAGCTGCACCGTTGTTGACTATTGAGGTCTGGGTTGCTGTGTTATTCGTAGACATGGGGAGGGATGAATGTGATAACATACAACGTCAAACTACGATTCAATATTTCGTAGATTGTGTATCTTATGCTGTGTATCGAAGTCAGAAGTCTCCGAAAACGTACCACAGGGATCCGAATTGCGGCCTTTGAGCCATTTTACTAAAAAACAATGGAAAACATTAGAGCAGTTACAAGCGAACAACAGCCTCGTCTTGAACATTGATTTTGATAAGGTGGGACTATGCTGTTTATGAATATTCTTATCGTTAAAGTATCTTTGAAGCTGACCTATTGTGCGTTATGAACTCAGGAAATCTATAACGAAGTCATCAACTGCAAATGTCTGATCAGAAACTGAGACAAATAGTTGGGGAGTAAATCAGAAACAAAGAAGCTCTTAGCTCCAACTTAAATTCGACGATAATAATTTAGGCTTCTCTAATCTTTGGCATTTTAGTGAACCACAATTAGGTCAAAAATGGCGTTCAAAGATCTTTACTGAACATTAGTGCCGATTAAAGAGTCATGAATATGATCAACCACTTTGTACAAAGAGATATGATTTTCAAATCCACTTGTTCTCAGTGTTATTAAAAACCATCACATATTATGTAGTGTAAATCACTTATTTTAATCCCTGTACATTGAAATCGGCCCAATAAAAGGCCACAACAACGAACGAAACTAGTGCTGGGTCACCTACAAATCACCGACTATCTATAATGAAATTAACTGTCTCCTTTTCACTTTGTCTATTTTCTTTAATTATCTTTCCGCTCAAAACAAGTTGGTAGAAATGTTTGAAACCGGCAAATTTTCTGGTTTGCTTCAATCTCTGCCAATTATTCACAGTTAAATGGAATCATAATAATTTTGTAAGGAAATCTTTAAACAAAAATTGGTTGAGGGTTTCTGTATGTATGGACGTGGTTTATAAGGAAAGTTGGCAAATTATTTACTCGATAATACCAGATAATTTTTAGAGAACAATTCATGTTTATGCAGCAATGAAACTCGTCAGGCTCATAGATTGACCCAGAACAAATTGATTGGAGCAGAGCCGCCCAAAAGAAGTCTAGGCCGGAAAGAAAGTGTCCTATTAGAAATTTTATATGAGACCCAGTTTTCAACCTTAGTGCTGCCACCTTAATTCAATTCAACAATAAATATAAAACTTTTCTCACTGGAACGAGGTCAGTTAATAGCAACTCTAAAAGATGCGAGAACAAGTATAAAAACAACTTTGTTCCACACGGGAAATGCGTGGCACTGAATGCAAAGCCGGGCTTTTTCATTTCAATAGCCCTATCTCAGAATGACGTATTGAGGCACTTGAAAGCTATGCTCAAAAACAAAAACGAGAATAGTTATGCTCCGCCAACTTTGTAGTGTATTGAACGCACTGTAACTTGTACAGCACTGCTTGTTTACACCAGTTTATTCATGATTTATTTTTCGAAAGGCTTAGCAGATGGACTTGGAGGCTGCTCAGAACATCTTTGAAGCTAGAAACCGTTCATTTGGTTGATAACCAAACAGTCAGTCGTTTGACAACCAAACAGTCAGTCGTTTGACAACCAAACAGTCAGTCGTTTGATCACCAACCTTTCGGTGGTCAAACGACTTGCTCCGCTTCTTATCCCACATATAAAGATTTTTTTAAAGCAGAGCGAAGCAGGAAATAAATGTTTATTAAATCAGACGGCATACTGAGAATCAGCTCATAATAAAGTACGAGGCCAATTTGCTGCAGAGATGTGCTTGCATGACTGTCTATTCATTCGTCGTATTCTCGGTTTGTTTCCCTGCTCTTTTTGAATGGCGTTTGGTCATTAATCATATCATGCCAAATGGTTCTCGAAAATTCTGTCTGAAACAGTCTGATTCAACAACTTGCTGTTTAGAGGCGGATGGGAAAGAGGGGAGGAGGGGGAGGGTTGTCCGTGGAGCAGGCCCCAATTTGTAGCTGAGCATTTGATATTTCACACTATCAAGCGCTATGAATTTGTACCTGAATCACGAATCAAGGGTAAAATCCCAAACATCATTGTAAGTTTTGCTAAATGTTATGTCACGATTGTTAATTCGATTTTTTACTTACACCAAATCACTTTACACCAAATACGAAATGTTGCAGTCTCTTCCCTCCCTCCATTTATTTCCTTGGTTTTGGAAACATGGTTGGATACTAATAAGAATAAAGAAGATTCTTATTCTAGGCTTATCATGCAAATTACAATAAGGCTGACCCTGGAAGTCAACGAATTTTACCACCGATAACAACACTTTCTAACCTCACTATATTTCTAGCTATAACATAATCAATGCATCAAATCAAGGAAGAAATAAGACTGTTTTAAAAGCATTTTCGTACCAACATGAGGTTTTTTTATTACCAGATTTCTGATTACAGATGACAGTTTTTCTTTTTCAAGATCGAAGTTTGCCTTGAAATTTTCTATTTCAAATGAAAAATATTATTTTTCGTGGAAGAATTTTTTATTTAAGCTCTTATTTTGTAACCTGGAGGTTACGCACAAGTGGCTCATCGATGGCGTCCTTAAATGTTAGGGAGGGGGGAGGAGGGAGGGGTCGTTTATCAAAAGTGCGAGCAACCGTAATACGTGACTACCGTAATAAGGCCCTCCGAAATAAGGCTCTTTTGTTCGTGGGAAAGCAATTCTCTTGATGAGTAACAGAACCCCAACACTGAACCTCAAAAACCATGTTTCATACAGAGGAAGACGTCAATGATAAAAAGCGGATGACAATATATTTTTAATGATGAAAAATAGCACCCCTACACTGGTCAACCGAAATATGCCTCAAAAAACTTATTTATACTCTAAACTGTAAATATGATATAATTTACTACATATTGAAATATATGAAACATATATTTGTAATAAGTCATATTAACTGTTCATTTGATCAGAAAACATCCGATTTTTATCTCATCGCGTCAATCTAATGCTGAGCTGTTATAAAACGCGTATTCGCTTGATAATATATACATTGTATACAGCTAAACTTTTAGTCACGTTCATTTTACCCTTTGTGGTCGCTTTTCTTGGATTTCATTCTTCGATTTTGAAACCATATTTTTATTTGTCGCTCAGTCAAAAGCAGGCTGGCCGAAAGTTGATTTCTGCGCTCCTTTGTCAAATACTGGTTATAAAGAAATTCTTTTTCTAATTCAAGGATCTGGAACCGAGAATACGTCATTCGCTTTCGGTGGCGTGAAGGATGGCGCACTGGCCATGGAATTGTATCAGTGACTGAAATAGAATGAGAAAAAATAATGTCAAAAAGGTGAGACATTATATACCCTATATTACCTAAGCAAAATTGCTTCTAAAGCAAAGATTTTTGCGCGTGGAAAACTTGCTGTCTTTCAACCATCGGCCAAATTGTTCCTCCTCTTTTTGAATACACATCTCTACTTAAAAAAGAACCAACGTTGGTTAAAATCACCTTAGTATTTACTTTGCTTCTATTAACTAGATTGTTGTTTCACTTTTTACTGATCAATCTAACATGTTTTCCTTCCTTGTTAAAAGATTAATTTTCTGAAAAGATGCATTATCTTACAAATTGCTTAGAAGCACTTCATTCCATCTGAACACGTGTACATATGTGCCAAGCGAAATCTATTCGTATTTGAGAGAAATGAATCCTTTAAATGGATAAAGCTTGTATTGTATTGTTAAGTATTTGTAACCTGAATGATACTAAGCTAATCCTTCCAATGCGACCGGCCAAGCTTTTTCATAAGAATATATCTCTTAAAGCTTTTGCTATTTGAACAAATAATAGATCAACAAATGCCTAAACATGTCTTTTGTAATAGCAAGGGCGAGTTCCATCCTCTATTTTTTTTGACATTATATTTTATAGGCATATTATTTCACCCCTCTCCTACATAAGTCCTTCTTGTAGTTGAAATCTTGAATGAGCAGCATTACTATTCCTACTTTTGTTAAGCCTTCCTCTCCTTGCCTCTCCTCTAAATTTATTGTCTTTTTTAATCAAATCAAATAAAGTTATATTCCTCCTCCAACACCATTAACAAAGAGATGCTTTCTCTAATTGCCCAGGTGATCAACTAGCTAAAGGAGGGCTCTGAGATCTAGACATATACCATTTTAAAAGCAGCATTTTTTTCACTCTTGATAACATCTGTTTAAGGAAAAACCGGGGTATTGTATGGCTAGGTATGCTTTAATTCCATCGCATAACACCTGACTCCCTTATATTCCCAGTTGAGCATTTGTGACATAAATTGCATTCAACGTAACAGCCATGCATACACAGTTTATATGGTCTTACATTCAAGGCTCAATTTCTTGAACCTGCATATTTGAAAAAAAATTGAAAATTTTAAAGCTGGTTTTTACTTGAAAATTTTTTCGGGGCTAGAGAATATGACGTTGAAACCGCACTAAATCATTGCATCTAGATATTTGTGGTGCAGAACATGTTGACATCCGACAATAATCATGGCCATGAAGCTACTGGAATTATCTTTTATATCTGTATTTGAGTACCAAAAGTTGCAAGCTGCGCATCATTTGTCTTATTTATGTGGCTTCGATATATCATAATAGATTTGATGGTTATTAAGTGAATCGTGTTTAATTTTTGATGGTTAATAAGTGAAAACGTGTTTAATTTTTGCGGTAGAAAATAATTATGGCCGACGAAACGCATTTTTTCATTTAAAAAAAGACAAGCACAGATTACGCTTGCAAAAACCCCAAACCATAGAATGAATGTTAATTTTAAAACGTAGACGAAACTATAGTCAAAAGGAAATTGTCTATAAACATATTAGGTTTATCCCTTGTTGGGTGTTTATTTCATGCTGCCACATCTATGCTCATTTAGGCCCCGAATTATTGCAAGAAAACCTAAGACAATATCTGTCGTGGAGTGTAATTATGGACAAGGGATCGATTATCGAAGGTGTTTTATCGAGGCTTGCCAGACCTACATGTTTCATCGAGAGACTATTACACACTGGTTTTCTATTTCTCGGCAGATCACAACTATCAAACGTGTGTTACCCACTGCTAGCAGAGAAATAACTATTCCCCTTTAATTTTTTCATTGACCTAGCTTTCTATAAAACGGTGCTGAAAATAAGACGGACAGCGTAGCAAAATCAATCTAAATCCTAAGAAAACTCTTTGAATCATTCTGCGCCATCCGATATCAAGAAACCTTAAAGGAGAAGCTTCGCATTTGCTGCAACATGGCAACATTTGAAGCTTTCATGTTCTTCACTGCCTCGCAATTCGTCTGATCTATAACCATAAAAAAAACACCATGCAAAGGGAAATGCAATTTAAGATTTTCTTTCCTCCCAGAGTTATTCAAATCATGGATCAATATCTGCGTGAGTTTTTTTAATCACGAATAATTCCTGTTAGATTATCGTACGCAATTAATGTCATTGCACTCTTGCAGTCTGAAATGAGAATTTATGGCTTTTTGGCGTTCCAGGAAGCCAAAGACTAGACAATATGAGCAATATATAACAACAATAGGCAAGGATAACATTAAGTACCTGGTTGGATCTCTCTTGTCTGGTGTGGAGTGGAACATGTAAACTGATCTTCTTGGTGGCCTTTATGATGCACAGTGAAGCAATAACTTGATGTTGTCCTTTGGCCTGCATATGACCTTCGAGGCTGGATGGCTAACACGTCTTGTCTTGGATCACCGTATTGGTAGGAGTTCATTCCCAAGGGATTTTCGTTGTACAAAGGTAGATCTGATGGCGTCGCAGAGAGGAATCCTTGTCGAGGGTGTGATGATTTACCTGGACTAATCGTGTCTTTGCTTTGAGGATACATACAGCTATTGAAAGTATCATTGAAGGCGGTATAATCGTAGCCACAAGGCATGTTTTCTGTTATTTTACGCCCATAACCGTTAGGTATATGCGTTGAGTTCGTATTGCAATGATTTGACTGATATTGTACTGGTGTTGAGTTGCCGTCGAAGGTGAACATGCTCGTTTCTTTGGCTAATCGTCTCGTTTTGCGGTTGGCCAGGAATGCTCTGCTACCCTAACTGTGTATGATGCGCCAAAAGGCGCGACACAGGGTTTCACTTGTTTATCAACTAATTACATCGTCGCTACGTTATTCTAGCTAAAATATCCTGTCTTTTGCTCCATACATTCTGATCGGTGATCAAAGGATCTTGTTAATTTTGTAAATGACATAAAACCATTAACTTACTAGCTACTCATTTCGATTTTTCAGAGCATGCTGTATAAATAGCTAAATTTGCTTAGTGATGGTGAGCTAAAAAATGGGAGAAAGGAATTGCGATATTTTTGGTTATTTGAACACCCTGCTCAGAATAGTTCTTTTCAATGTTGTCCAGAAACCAAAGTTGTAATGAAATCGCTTTCAGCAAGCTAAAAAAAATTCACATTTTTGCCATATACATTATTGGTACATTAGCTAATGACATAATTACAGGTTTTTTTATAATAAGGAACCTTGGCTGGATGATGAGGCTGAAATCTCTTTTGACAATTCTTGTCGTAACAGGTAATTCCTGTAATTTATTTTGTTGAATATGACTGAAAAATGTCTGGTCCACGATGTGAAATAGCAAAATCAGCAACATTTAAATTCCAAAGTCATTAAACTGTTGTTATTATAAAATATCTTTTTTTCTCGTTCGCTAGCAATCTTGGCACTTTTGAGTTCTTAATTTTTTCCGTCAATAGCAGCCTCAAGCTCCGTGTGGTTAGAAATGTTCCAAAGATGTTCCTTATATAGCAAGAAACTATGCGTTCAAAACCATTGCAAACATTACTATACATACTCAACTGTGTATTTCAGAATTGATCTTATAAATATAATTTTCCTTTAAGCATTCTTTCATAAATCTTGATGCATTTTCAATAAATTAGTAATCAATTCATAGACCAAAGCATGCATGATTCTTTTTGAATTTCTTTTCTTTCATACGTAGCTTATAATTGAACATCATAGACATTCTATTCTCAGCCAGCCCATTGCAGAGAACACCGTAAAGCTAGGCTAAAAATTTTTCTTGATCTAGCTAAATTAAATTAATTAATTAATCGTGTACTCAAGTTTACTTATCTCACTATCTGACTAATTTAGTCCGCCACTGTCTGGCCTTAAGTCATCATTAGATGTAATGTTAGCATAACACTTTGCTTACAATTTTGCAAATCACAAACAAATTTTATCTATCTGGGGAGTCTGTTTTTTCTTCAGAATTTGATATTCATCTTTGGCAAAAAAATCCTTATTTCAAGCCAGTCATATTTTTGATTACCACACCCAAACCGACTCCGAAAAAAGAGCAGTTCTTGAAAGAAGAAAAATGTTCAAACTTTTCTTCTCTTGCTCAATCTGAACTTGATAAACAGTTTTCATATCTATAACCTTATAACTTTTTGTTTTATTGCTTGAAATTTATCGTGTTACGTTTGTAACTGTAATTTGACAAAGGATAAGACCCGAAACGTCGTGATTTATCATGTTCTTTGCATTTGTGCTTTTTACTCGAAGCTCTTCTATTTATCGGCAATACCACACACGGCAGTTATTTTGCATGTTTTCTCATTCCATTTTAATGCCGTGCAAACTCAATCTAATTTCCTGGATCAATCAACATGTTATGCTAAGGTAAAAAATTACCTATTTGATGATTTCCATATGCTACATATTTACAGTCTGCAAGGAGCACTTTCAAATGCCATTGTTTACTATGTGTTAATCAACTTTGGTGTTTTATTGTTATGAGTCTGTTGAACGTATGTTATACTGTAATCCCACCCTAGCGGTTGCATACTAATTAGCTTTTGGGAATCAAAGAAATGAAAAGTCTGGCTTTAACAAAATATACAATTTAAGTGAAATGGAAAAAAATCCGTTAAATCGTTCCAAAAAATAGTTTCGTCTATGGAAAATCAAAATTGTTTTTGTCGCGTAGAGGCAAATCTTGGCAACCTCACAACAAAACCCGAGTTTTTCACAATAAATACTCCAAGAAGAAAAGTTGCTGTAACTAC
>JAACYV020172221.1:0-24486 GCA_009936425.2 Chrysaora fuscescens | reverse complement strand
TTTTTGCTAAAAGTGAATAATACGATTTTTGAGCCTTCTCTTTGACTATATCAACATGTGCAGAAAATGAGCCGTTTCATTTAATAGTCACCCCTAGATATTTATATGATTCACATTATTTAACTTGTGTATCACCTAAAAACCATTTGAATTGATTTCCGATTTTTGCAAGGGATATACGTTTTTTGTTTTTTATAGTCATGATTTTTGTTTTGCTCATACTTACTTCCATTTTGAGAGAACTAATAAATTGTTGTAGAGCACTTAGTTGGGACTGAAGATCAGTTGGATCCCTAGCAATTAAAACAAGGTCGTCTGCATATAGCAGTGTATGAATCGAATCATGACCAACAGTTACTCCAGTTGAAGATTCACTTAAATGGCTATTAAAATCATTTAAAAACAGAGCGAAGAGCAGCGGACTTAAGAGACAGCCCTGTCTCACACCCCGAGAACAGGAAAATAAATCAGTTAAACCATCTGCTCCTCTAACACAAGATTTTCCTTTAGAGTAAAGAGACGAAATTATGTTTAGAAAGTTCCCTTTGATACCATATGTTGCAAGTTTGTGTAACAATTCCTTGTGATCAACAGAGTCAAACGCTTTTCTGAAGTCCACAAAACAAAGATATAAAGCCCCCTTTTTATTTTAAGGTGTTTTCTATAATCGCACGTAATGTAAATATATGGTCGGAAGTTTGGTACCCTTTTCTATACGCTAATTGATTTTCACATAAAATTTGATACTGGGAAACTACTTTATTTAATCTGTCTAATAAAACTCCAACGAAAAGTTGACCAAAAATACTTAACAATGTAATGCCTCTATAGTTATCAAGATTTTCTTTTTCTCCTCCTTTAGATATAAGAACAATGATACCTATAGCCCGTTCCTCTGGAAAGTGCCCATTTTAAAGTAATTTATTAAAAAGCGATGTAAAAAGCTGCAGAAAATTATCATTTATATTTTTTAGCAACTCAGCGTTTATCATATCGAGCCCTGTGGCTTTCCCAGTTTTCAGTTTTTGTGTCATTTATTTTACTTCCGCAAAAGTGATGTTGCTATTTAACAATTTGTCAATTAAATTGTAAGTTTGATAATTGACAAGAGCTGGAGATGGAGAGTCTCCAATTAGGCTTTCATCTGAAATTGTTGTGTCAGAATTGTTATTTGATAACAGATTATTGAAATAGCCAAACAATTGATTTTTAGCAAAGTTAGTCCCTTCAGTTTTCTGTCTGCCACTTAATTTTTTCCAAAATTCCTTGGGTGACTCAGACTTCAAATTCCATAGTTCCTGTTTTTGAATATTAAGATAAACGCTTTGTTTTCTTTTCAACAACTTTATATATTCCCTTCTATGATAAGCGGTGCGCAAATCATCTAAATTACCCTGTTTATATTCTGAAAGCGATTTACATTTTTCTTGGTAGGCTTTCCTAGTCCTATTTAATAGTTTTTTTGTAATTTTACAGTCCACATCAAACCAAACACATTTTTTTTAACCCTAGGTTTCGGTTTATTAAATATATGTCTTGCGTAAAAATTTTCTTCCGAGATTTCTATTAATTTATTACGCAAATTACCAACTACTGTATCAAAGTCTGCTGAAGATTTAGATTCAAGTAATTGAATATTGTTTATTTGAAGAAAAGTGTTAACCTGTTCACTTTCTATTGCTGATTTCATTTGTTCAATGGAAGTTTCGTCTGCAAAGAATTGATTTTTGTAATCATTGAGTAGTTTATTAGCCGAAGTTGTTTCTTCATCGGGAGGAACGCTAGGTGATGATTCAACCGTTTTAGTCAAACAAATGGAAGTTTTGATTGTAATCTCTAATGGGCAATGATCTGAAAGTTCACACAGATCTCCCACCTTTAGTTTGTCAATTAAATTTAAAAAATCTTCTTTTAATACAGCATAATCAACAACACTTTTTCCATTGGTGTGAAAATAAGTGAAAGAGCTTGAATGTTTTTTATCAATTCTACCGTTCAGAATGCGGAAAACTGTACTTTTGCAAAACTCAATGAAAGAAGAGCCATTGGTGTTAACTGCAGATTTGTCATTGTTAATCCTCTTTGCAAGAGTTATATCCGACTGATAATTATCGTCAATAGGGAGGCTGTCATCAATTTCGTCATTCTCAATAAAATCATTAACGTCGCCAGTTCTAGCATTAGTATCCCCAAATAGAAGCACCCACCCCTTTTTCTCATACAAATCACGTTCATGTTGCAATGAGTCAAAAGTTAAAGATTGCCCGTATTTAAACCAATTAGAGGTGCTTGGCGGTATGTAAAGAAAACAAATGAATAAATTAGAGTCCCACCCATATGCTTCTTTATTAACTTTGCATCAGATATGGTAACTGTCAGATTGCACAATAGAACAGCTTTTAGCAACAGATGAGTGAATTAATAAGGGCATGCCACCACAAGCTCTGCCGCAACGAACATTTCTGCTGCCAATTTCATGAAATTCTGTAAAATTGCTATCTAGACTTAACTTAAAGTTATCCTTTGAGTCCCTCCAGGTTTCAGACAAACAAACTAAATCATTTCTATCACAAAGTTCACGAGCCATATCAAAGTTAGAGTCATTCATTTTTTGAACTTTAGAACTCTTAAGACTATTGAAGTTCCAAACACATGCCCTAAATTTAATCTTACCATCCATGGTCTAAACATTCTCAACACCCAGGTCTTTCTTGTTAAAACGATGTCGTACAACATTCTCTTCACACTTTTTGCAAGATCTTAAAATACTTTTATGCTCTTGGCCGTTTTTTTCTTCCTTGTGATCTCCGACTAATAGCTAATAGCTCCACGATCACAAATTGCATCCCCGACATAGCTTTGACAACGTTCCACCTCGTTCTGGCTGCTATCTCCGCTAGCAAGGTGGTGTCTGAGATAATAATCTAGATTTGTAATGAGTATGATTTCTGCACAACGAATTTGCACATCATAGTTTGTTACTCCAACACCAGGCCCAGCATCTGTAAATTCATGCAATCTTGACTTCAGAACAGGCAGAAACGGAATAAGGCTCTCTATAGAATTGTTGCAACCACTGACAACTGCTTCAACAGACTGCCAAATTACAGAGGGATGACAGGTAGGTTTAGAATGCAGTTTCCTCAGCAAATTTTCACTTTCCTGAACTAGGACCATGATATTGCTGATATCTATGTTGCAGAAGCTAGTAGAATCCTCATCGATGCTTTCTTGAAATAATTTCAGCTCATGTAGGAGGCTCAGAACTCTCTTCTCTTCATACCTCCGATGTAGACACTCTGAATCATTGGTGATTTGTTTGACATCATTCTCATTGGACGAGAGGTAAAATAACTTTATCTGATCAGCTGGGGTTACATCATTTGTGTCAACAGCAAAGGCAGATGGTACTTCAGAGGCCCATAAAGATCCACTACTTCCAATAAAGTGCTTTGGTTTGTTAAATACTAAGAGATCAGTATCTATCATCTTCAGGTGATCCTTTGACTCAATCGCCTCAATTTCATAAGAAATTATACGGTTTACACCTGGGGTTGCATTCACTAAACCCTCTGGGAAATCATATTGTGGTAACACTCTCTGCTTAGAGGGATCAGATGGCTGGTATATCCTGATGTTTCTGGCACTTTGCATTCCTGACAATAGTCAATTACAGAAAGTAAGCAAATGATCAACTGTAATTAAAACTGGGATAGCTCCTTCATTGAAACATGCAAACAAAGAATATGCGATTCAGGAAAAACTTGCATAAATGAAACTTGGATTAAGAACATCCAGGCTGGATTATGGACCCTAACCCTAACCCTAACCCTAACCCTAGCCCTAACCCTAACCCTAACTCTCACTAAATCTATGTCAACCCAAACAGACATAAAACGTTTGGCTGATAAAAACGTGGGTGACAGAAAAAAAACGGTCGTGTATAAAAAAATGGAACTTCCACAAAAATGGTAGGTGTTGGCACACAGTTCAATGGTTTTTTACATTGAAATGAAAAATGCAGCAGTCAACACTGATGAAAGTTTAACTGCTTCACTGGAAGAATCATTTAGCAGTGAATCAGAGGGAGAGACCAGTCTATTAAAAGATGCTGACTCTTTGATCCAGCCTGAAGATACGACCGATTCTGCTGAGGAGAGTGACGTGGATGAGAATAGGCCAATAGAGCAGCATGAACCAAATGACAATTCACAATATGTTGTCTTTTGGTCATGCCTGCTTCCACTGTTATTATTTTGTTTAAAATGCTTTTCTTCTACAATATTGATACGAGTTTTGACTACTGGGGTTATGCTGAAAGTTGAAAAACTCTGCAACAATAACCATCACACAACATGGCATTCAACTCCAAGAATACGAAGGCAATCTTGAATTATCAGCTGCAATTCTATATACTGGTAATACCTATACTAGAATTCAAGAAGCTTTCCCTCTGTAATGTTGCCTTTATCGGACGTACATGTTACCATGCTATTCAAAAACAAATTCTTTCAAGGCTTTGTTAACTGTCTCAAATTTTTAAAAAAGGACAAAATTGAGGTTGCGTTGCTAACCACTAACCAACTCAAGACTCAAGAAAGTAATATAAACCATCAATTTGACATTTGGCATGTTAGCAAAAACAAAACAAAAAATTGCCAAGCAAGCAAAGAAAAAGACTGCTCTAATTTAATTAATCGATAAGATATATTATTAACCATTTATGATGGTGCTGCTCTACATGCGAAAAAGATCCAGTTCTTCTGCGCAAAAAGTGGATAAGCATTGTACACCATATCAGAAACGTCCATAGATGGGAAGATACTACAATTTTTAAACGATGTAAGCACAACAAACTGGCCAAGAGAGAAAAGAGTGAGAAAATGGCTAGAAGAAGGTTCGCCTGCATATATGGCATTGGAAATTGTGGTAAAAGATAAATATCTTCTCAACGATTTTAAATATTTAACCAACTTTAGTAACACAGGAGAATTAGAAGTATATTATTACTACAATAAGTGTTGCCCAAAAAGATTGCACTTCCGACTCGGGGCAATGATTGCTAGATCAGAACTTGCAATAATGGACCATAACAGTGGGACAGAATTTGGTATAGCAAAGACAGCCAACAAGAAAGATAGGCACAAGCTTTACTTTTCCAAAGTCACACATAGTTGGGTGGTGAAAAGAAGGACAAAAAATATTTAGAGAAATTAATGAAAGAAACGGTAATAGCAAAATTTGAGAACAAGGCACTGAAACGTCCCAAATTACCAAAAAAAAACCCAAAAAATATTGCGGCAAAAGAAAAACCGGACGAAAATGAAGCAACAAAATACATACGTACATGTTTTGATATGTCGCGGATCTTCGTTAGACTTCAACAACAATAAATATACTCGCTTGATAGGTTTCAACTTTTCCTATTCTATAACATAACAAAACTTTCACTCCAAAACTCTCCTCGTGCTCGAATTTCTACAACTGTCAATCACTATTAATTTATAGTCCAGAGGGGGGAACTACATCAATTTCCCACAGATACATAGTTATATATATCGTAAAGTAAGCATTATATAAAGATAAATAGTAGTGCTAGTTATAAGAGACATGCAAAGGTTTAACAATTTGATTTTAACAAACTAATTTTGGTAAGAGGAGTTGAACTGTAGCCAAATAAATTTTCAGTTTGTGCGCCTTTACAAAATAAAAGCACCCAAAGTGCACTTTTTTACAACTTTGCAGCCATTTTGAATGAAGGACGGGATATCTACGGGTTGCCCGCGCCTCACTTGTGACGTCAGAGATGAATAATGAACATTCTCTTTGCCAAAGGATTCAGTGCGAAGTCTGTCATACCGGCTGTAGCTGTCAAAGCTAATCTAAAAGAAAATACATCAAGGGGGATTTTGATGAACATTTATATTATGGAAGTGTTGATAATTCGGAAATTGCAGTTCAAACTTTTCCATTTGAGCATATGCCTCGACCAGCTGCTGGCGATCAGAGAATTAGGCCCGGCTGAGAAAGCCCATCGAGCCCATTGAAAGCAATTCAAATGAAGAAGAAGATGACATAAACGTAAACAGATCTGGAAACTCAGACTTGCTCGCAAGATTACTTGTTAAATGCTTAAAATATTATTATCAAATAGGAGTAATTAACATATGTTCTGTTTATTTATAAGATAAGGGTTCATTCATTTTCTTCTTTTTGTCAGTGTTTGCATATGGCGATCAGCACCATTCTTTCGCTTAGACCGTTGTTGACTTTCTTTGCAAATACCATCATTAGACAATATTTTGTCGAAAATCTCGTTTTGTGCTCTGAAATCTTCTCTTTGTCCACCTTTTCCAAACTGGCCATTTCAAGTTGAGCTAACTTTTTTTAAATAACTTTTTTTTATTATTCTCATTGCAATTAGCCCTTTCGGAGTTGCACGAGGAACTGGTAACTAGTACGGTGCGCGATGTATTGTGGGAAAGTTTTTTGGGACGCTTCGCTTTGTAAACAAATTCAATCGAAGATGGGAAAGTTCAACTGCTGCGTTCCAAACTCCACTAATAATTGGCGAAATTCTCCTAATCTTAAATTCCATACGTTACCAAGCGATCCAAAATCCGTTCTGATTATAAAATACTGATAAGAAATGCTACTTTGAAGGTGAAGTCGAAACAAACGAGGATATGTGGAGCTCACTTCGAAGGTGGAGAGAGAATTTGTAGAAATCAACTTCCTACTATCTTTCCTTGGTCATGTAATTCTTTTAAACGTCGAGAAATAGTGAAACATGAGTTTTTAGTTAAACCAAAGAAAAAACAAGCCATGGACACACTGTTTGAGGATCCACAAGCCTCAAACGAATGTGAACAGACGACACAAGAGGAGCCAAAACAACTCAAGGAAACTGTTGATCTACTCATTGAAATGACTGATCATTCCATAGGAGGGAAATATAAAGAGTCGTTGCAGGTCAACCAAGAACTAGCAGATCTACGTGAGGAAGTAAAATTATTAAAGAAACAATTGCTGGATCTAAACGATAAACTTAACAACAAGCCGAAGTTTGACATTGATGAGTTTAAAAACAATGACGAGGATATTTCTTTCTTCACTGGTTTTGCTAACTACGATACGATGCTATTTTGCTACGATATGCTTAAAGATAAAGCAGAGAATCTGAATTATGACAGTAAGCCAAGAGCAAACTATGATCCAAACAAACGTAAACCTGGCTCTAGAAGAAAACTTACACAGTGGCAAGAGTTTACTTTAGTCCTAATGAGATTGAGACTAGGCCTCCTGGAGAGAGATTTAGCAGAAAGGTTTAGAGTGGCAGTGTCTACAGTTTCTAATATTTGTAGGACATGGTTTGGGTTCATGAGAATGGAGCTAGAACCAATATGTGTTCAATGGCCCTCTAAGGAACAAATCAAGTTTTATATGCCTTCTATTTTCAAGAAACTCTACCCAAATCTAGTGTCAATTATTGACTGTAGAGAAATTCAAATGGAAAGCCCATCCAGCTTGGATAAGAGGTCTCTTTGCTATTCTAGTTATAAGTCAAGGACAACTATGAAGGCATTACTAGGAATTACTCCAAATGGCGTTGCTTCTTTTTGCAGTGATTTGTACTGTGGATCAATCAGCGACCCTGAAATTGTAAGGAAGTCTGGCTTTTTAGAACACCTGCAAAGAGGAGACCATGTGATGGCAGATAAAGGATTTACGATCCAAGATGATTTATCTGCTGCTGGAGCACGTCTGGCTTTGCCTCACTTTTTAAAGGATAAAGGCCAGTTCTCAGAAGAGCAAACCATCCATAACAAGAAGATAGCCAGTCTACGAATCCATGTCTAGCGTTACATGGAAAGACTGAAAAACTGACACATTTTTGATCGACCAGTTCCTATTAGCGTAGCAGATACTGCATCAGATATCTGGGTTATTATTGTATGTTTGTCAAACTTTCTTCCGCTAATGATAAGTTCATAGCATTGATGTTAGAATATCAAGACATAAACAATTTTAAGACTCTAGATGAAATGACTTTATTGAAAATATAAACACTATCATTTACCAAAAAGAGGTATTATTAATAAATAAAACAGGGTTTAATTGATCATATTTATATACACTTATTTTCTCTAGTGATATAAAAATCTTACATTCATTTAGGATGAACAAGGAAATTCCAACATCTTGTTCCATCTTGTTGCGCCAAATTTTATCCTTGGATAAACTAGCTCAGGGAAAATATTACGAAAGTAAAATGTTTCTTATTTGAGTAGTGTCTCTTCCCAGAATGTAGCATCAAAAGTAACTAGTTCATGAAATATTTCATCACCATTTGAAATTACAAAATGACAATATTGTAATTTGCTACAAAACAATTGTTGCTGTATTTGATAAAAATACTTATGATTCTTACTAATTAGAAGTTGGTCTTCATTCCTTTTCTAAATATAAAGTCTACACATAGTATGTTGCAAATTCTCTCCTTCTCTTGATGTGACTTTCTTAACCTCCACAAGATTTCCTTTGTCATTGTCATTGTTGTCTGTCATTCCATCTGACGATGCTCCCAAAAAAGGATGACTTTCAGATATGAGGAAGCCCGATTTTTCACTTGGTGACCAGTTTCATTTGTAAATTTCGCTATGATCTTTGGCTCCCACTCTATTCCTTCTTTCATAGCTCTTGTCTGACAGTTTGCATGATAAAATAACACTTCTTCTATTGCTTTGGTTGGACTTGTATTTGATTTCATAACACATCTTTTGCACTGTGAAGCAGTGATTCGTGGTTGTCTCACATCATACCATGTCCTACTTTCTTGTTGATCGACAGTTGCTTCTGCAATCGTATCACGGTCTGTTGCAGAATCAAATAGACGTTGCTTAACCCTTTTTGCTCTGTGCGCAATTTCATGTAAAGATACTGGATGGATGTTGATAGGGGATAATAGCCCCCATTTTTAATTGGTATTTTTCACTGCACTGTCATGTTCTGAAGATGCTGTCTCTTCTACTTTATGTGGGAGAATAAACTTTAGCCCCATTGGTTTTCCTGTCTTCTTTTCTAATTCTTTAACTCTCTCAAGGATTGTGTCTAAATCATGAACTTGACTCCTCTGGTCTGGAGCTATGACATCCTGCTCAGAATTTCTATAACATTTCAAGCGCTTTTTACCCCACACATGTTTTTCAAATGTTACTTCTTGAATGGTGATGATTTCTGCTTTTCTCTTTTTTGGCACACTCCATGTGCATGGCTTTGAAGTGCATGGAAGGTCACTTGTTTGCTGCCTGCAGATGTCTTCAATAGCAAATAATGTTGCAGCAAGATGATTGCATCTACCATCTACTCCAGCTGGACAAATACAATGTGCCTTCAAAATATCTAAATTTGGTTTCAAAATCATTTTGACAGTATATACCCTTGAATTTGAATATGAAGGCAAAACTTGACTTTTAACATAAAACAAACTGTCCTCTTGTTTGCTAAAAATTCCTTTTACTCTGCCAGATTTATAAAAATTATATCCTTTTACAATTGGCTTTTCCACTGATAATTGTTTCTTCAGTTCAACATCCTCAATATATTTCCAAATGTGATTGTAGCCGATAGTTGGTAGCTTTGATACTCCAACTTCAAACCCACTATCTGGGAAAGTCTTATCAAAGTCTTCATCAATGTTTTGCCCAAGTCCAGCTTTTTTCTTCTTTATATTAATACCACCATCGGGATCAATTATATCTGCTGCCAGACCGTTATTGATATCGGCGTCGCTTTAATATTGCAACGGTACATTCATTTGGAGGTTTTGGAAGCTCTGCTCCTGGTACATCTTCTTCTTTTAACTTTAAACATAGATTTGGTTCGCTTTTCTTCTTCGATAATTCACTAACAACAGATGTCATTTCTAAAACATGTACGAATTCTTCGTACATAAAAACAGGCGTCCCACAAAACTATCCCACAATACATTGCCCACTGTACTAGTTACCAGTTCCTCGCGCAACTCCGAAAGGGCTAATAGTTGTTTCAAACAAATGTGATGCGTAACCTGAACATTAGATGTGCAGAATAATTATATATTGTATGCTATAGAATATGACATGCAAGGTGTACAACAACAAATATAATTAATGAAAAATGAAAAATAATCCCTTCATTAGCAAATAAGGTTTTTGAGAAAATACTGCAGATTTCAAAATGGAAATACTATGATTAGTTATTCAAAAAATATCTATTCCAAGCAGCTTTTTACAGTAAAACTGTATGAAGCATAGGTTCTAAATTGCATTATTTTATCATACCTAGCCTTTATTGCAAGGAAGAAGAAATGGGTGTGCTTTGGAGCAAATGGTATCACCACATTGTGGAACGATTCAAGTGCGCTTCTTTGTTGTAGAGGTGATAGCTTCTTGAGATCATTTACAAGCCTTGTTTTCAAAAGAACATCATTCAACTCTTTGTACCTCTGCTTCCTAGGAATATATCAAAAACTTAACTTGAAGATCAACAAAAACATTATTATTCTGGATTAGTAAACAATAAGTTACAGTTGTTTGAGTAAAAGAATGAGTAAAACTAGAACTGCAACCAAAGCTCCAATTTGCCCTTTGAACTTGATAATAATTGGCAAATTTACCAACCAGGATTCAACCAATTTCTTTCTATTTTTCCATGGGGACAGGACTTATATTTGTCTCCATGTCCTTCGTGAACATCCACAATGTGATTCAGCAGAGATCTCCACTTTTCAGCAACTAATGTAGCATCCCCCATACTAGAACAAGCACACCAATACACATGATTTTTTATACTTTGTACCCACTGCAAGACATCTGCTGAATATTTTTTCTTTCCAATTTTCTCGACTTTTTTTCCAATGCCTGGTTGACAAATAATATCACATTAGTGAAAATGATCCACAGAAGTAAACTTCTATCAATCATGGTATTTATAGTTGATCCAATCACAGAAACAGTTCAGCAAGAATGTATATTTTACAAAATGTCTTCTCTTTAGCGCAAGCCTTACTTTTAGCAACATGGAAGACACATCAAAATAGTGCTTCTTCTTTGGGTGCTCTGTCCTCATGAATTTCTTGACTTGAGTGTGACGATCTGTGACTAGTGTGTCAAATGTAATGTTGTTTTCTTCAAGTGCTGAAATACAGCCCTTCAGACCTTCTAGCTCTATATAGGCAGATCCACCACACTCACTACTCTAAAAATGACATTGTTTAACCATGAAAAACATTTGTTCCTGCTGAAATTGCTGTTATCATATTTTTATATTGCTTGAATTAAGGAAAAAACTTAATGGAATCAAATTCATTTACTTGCACCAATTTAAGGTCCAATATTTTACTTTTCTCTAAATTAGACTGTAAGAACCATATTTGGCACTGTGACCAGGTGTATCATTGCGATCATCCCCACCAATTGTTAAGGTATCTTTTCTGAAATCAGAGAACAGTTTAATCTGGTGCTTTTTCCACACACTGATTATGCTTGGTATAAGGTATGATGCTTGGATTAACGAGTAAAGTCGATCAGAAATACCATCTAAATTTAGATGCCTGAAAAATGATAGCATTGTAGAGGGTTGAGTTCCAGAAAAAAGACCTGCAGCAGCCACTAGAAAGTTTCCCCAAGGCATTTGACTGTGTTGGGGCTGACTGTTCCACTTGTAAACATGGCCTTTGAGGCAAGTTGTTTCAATAGTCACCATTGAACCTTTCTCTTGACACTTGTCGATTGATGTTGGGGACAAGCAAATATTGCAGATTGTGCATAAATTCAACAAGCATGACTTAAAAACGAAAAATATTATTTCCTTCCATACAAGTTGAGTTGAACTAGGATCTATTTGTTCCTCAGCCTTCATTTCATCATCACTGTTTGGCAACCATTCCATTTCATCCTCATTGCTGAGCCCTGAACTTTGACTGTTTGAAGTAGAGTTGTCACTGTTGTCCGAACTTGGGTAAACTTTGTCAGACACAAGTGGCATCATGGGTATTTGCTGTGTAGATATTTTATACTGGGTGCCTGCATCAGCCATTTCATGGGTTAAGGGTAAGCAGCATTGAGTTGCAACATGTTCAACATTTTTGTTTGTATAACTAGAAAAATTATAAAAACTGTTACCCGTTTTTTATATGAATAGGTACTTTATAATTAGCCACAGATAGCTGTAATAGCTCTTGTAACCCTTTTTTTCTAGCCTATGTTTGAATATCCCCCACTTTTCTTTTTATTACGACAAACTTAGGTGGCTTCAACATCTGTCACACTCTAGAACCCCCATACTTGATAGCCACTGAAGTTACGTAAAGATGTATTTGTCAGCAAGGGGGAATAATGTTTTAGCCAAACGGTGGCTTTGTTGATAATCAGCATCAAAGCGCTTAAAAGACAATAAAATTTTGTCTGGAAGCTGGTCATGGCAGCCATTGTGCAGCCGAGCCGTGGGAAATCGCTCTGCCAACTCCGGTTTATTGCAAGCGGATATATAACCTAGTAAACCCAAACAAAACTTTTTACACAGAAGAAGATTAACTCTAAATATCTACCGCGCGCATTTTCAAATTTCCCACTAATACTGGAGCAATGGCTGGCTAAAATCAGACAAATTTTCTCCAGAGCCCGTCTGTTTCAATACAAAATTCAGTATAAACACGAATCAAAGAAGAAGGGCAAAATCACTTTTATCAAAACTAACCCGGCATTTAAGTCCTCCAAGTCCAATTTTAGCAGTCAGCACAAGTTCCCCACTAAAACAAGTATCCTTTGTCAACTATCTTCTTAACTTTATCCAGCCAGAGTTTTTACTTCTCTTTTCAACTTCTGCAAAGTTGTTGGACTCACTTGCCCTCAGTGTTTGGTCACTGTTGCTGTTGAAGGCGCTTTGATTTCTGTTTATACTGAATTTTGTATTAAAACAGACGGGCTCTGGAGGAAATTTGTCTGGTTTTAGCCAGCCATTGCTCCAGTGTTAGTGGGAAATTTTTACAACCTTCTATATAGGAGGTTGTAAAAATTACAAAGAACATTATAAAATCTTGGAAAAGTTTGATATTATCACAAATTGCACATACTACTTTATAATGTCAGTATAAATACCTAAACATGTTTGTACTTACACTGATTTTGTTTTGAAATATATGTTTGAACTTATTTTTAGCATTCTTTAGGAGTTTCTATATGTTGTTCAGTTTTTTGCCCAATTAATAATGGATCAAGGTCATTTGCTGATTCTACATCTGATGCTGATTTCATGTTATCTGGTTCCTTTTTTCTCAATCTTGATATGTTTGTAATAGGTTTTTAATTATCTGTAGAAAAGAGGGTTATAATCGATCAAATAATCATGTACAATCATTTTTGAATTTTGAAAAAAACTTTTTCCCATAAGCTGATCCAAGTATAGTTTTCCTTTAAGCTATTTAGGTTTAGTATCATAGCTTGAAAGATGTACATTTTTATTACCATGAAATTTTTCCATCATCAGTTAGTAAATTTTTCACCATAAAAGATAATTTATTGCCCATCTTCATTAATCTCTAGTTCTCACATATTCATGATAAAAAATTCTTACATAGTCATTAGGATAAGAAGGTTGATCATTTGAAATACTCACATCTTGTCTTTGTTGTTTCTTAAAAGCTCCTCCCTTGATTTGGCTTTTATTTAAAATTCCAAATTAGTGATTTCTTAGGGCTGATGCTTGACGCCAAAAAGCTAGGTTTTTTTCCTTGAACTTTATGTGACCTTTAAATTGCTTTCTCCCTTTTGGTGAACCACGATCAAACTCTGTAGGGACAGCTCTGCCTTTCAAGATCATGCGCTTGTTTGCAAGGCCAAGGGATTCCATAAAACCTGGTGGTCTTTTGTAACATTCGGGTAGAAAATGGTCACTACATACCCGTTTGTGATCATTGAGAACAAAATTCACGAGCTTTAGGTTGGCAATCCATTTCCTACTCAAACTAACATCTCTCGGAAATTTGTGAAACGCTACGTTCCTCTTGTTTACACCTCCACTAGTTTTATTACTAATATTATTAGAGCAGTTAAACGCAGCACAGCCAACTATTTCGATGAAATCAAAACAAGCACATGAATTCTAATTGACTGTATGCGCTTCATAGAACTACTATGATGAAAATTTTTCTACGTTGAAAGCTTGTAGTGCACGACTATGATATTTATATCATTTGATCGCATGATGAATAACTAAATCCAGTTCCACGTAAGAAATAACAGGAAAGGGATGGCAAATACGCCCGAGTTTATTACATACTAGTATCCGTTTGTCAACAACTAAAACAATTATCTAATAATGAGAGCAATATTTTTAATGACTTTTCTTGCATATAAATCTATATGTCATTAAGTTAAATTCTCGCATCCGACGTGACGTCAGAGTGCGCGTGCGCGCCTGGCAACCTTCAGCTGCAGTGAATACAAACTCGTTGTCAAGAAGCGTTGCGGTCTCTAAAGTGTTATCATTTGTACCCGCTCGAAGTTCTCAAATCCGTAAATTGTTAACATGGCATCGTATAGTTCTGAAAATCTCCTCGCAGATGCCAAGATAAGATATGCGAGAAAGCTAAATGCTTGTAGTTTAAATATATGCCCGTATGGACTTGCAGAAGATTGGTGGATAAACGACCCTACAAAGTGGCCTAATTTGGAATGGCCTGAAGTTTATGCTTATCTTTTGGAAACCCCTGGCATCTTCAACCGGGAATCAATGAAAAATAGAAAGAGTTTAGAGGCCCACAATCAGTTTATAAGTGGATGGGTCAAAACAGTTTTCTATTATCAAGTGCCATCCTCTGATGTGATGATAATGAAAGCTGAAGTCACTCCTTCGCAAAGATTAAATGATGAACCACATCTACCCTGGGTTGCAATAAAAATCAAGGAGGAAAACATAATTGCTGCTCATTGTTCCTGTATGGCCGGGTAAGCTTCTTTCCTTTTAGAGCTTAAGTTTCAAGATTCAATAATAATCCAATAAGTTTCTGTGTGAAATATATTGGTATTTATATTATTTTTGTACAGAGTATGTTTTTTAAAAGGTTGGGCGAATCATGCACTCACATTGGAGCACTTTTGTTCAAAATTGAAGCTGCTGTTCGTAGTGGATTTACAAAAAGGGCATGCACAGAGGAAGCATGTAAATGGAATGTAGACTTTGTGAAGAAGCTTCAGCCAGTACCAATCTACGATGTCAATTTTTATACTGAACAAGCCATAAATAAATATAAAAACAACAAAACAAAATTTAATTCTTTTCCTGGCACTTCCACAAAAAGTGCACCAGAAGAGGAAAATATATTTCTTACAGACTTAGCTGCTTCTCAGAGGCAGCCTATAATTTTGCACACATTTTCTGACTACTGTCAGCAATTTATTCCAAAATTTGTGCCACCTAGCCGAGCAGCTATTCCACCATCTCTATGAGGCTTGTTTTCTAGCCAAAATTTGGAAATTGGGTCTGATGAGATTGATGCACTGGTGAAGACCACAATGGAAAAGTCTCAGGTTTCAGCTGCAACAATTGAGTACATATACAATGTAACAAAAAAACAGTCCAAGTCCACTATTTGGCATGAAATGAGAACTGGCAGGATAACAGCTTCAGTTGCTCATGATGTGTTGCACACCAATATGGAAAACGCATCAAAATCACTGATCCTGAGAATATGCCAGGAATCCAGTCTTAAGACCACCAAAGTGCCATCTTTAAGATGGGGTATAGACAATGAAAAAGTGGCCCTACAAGAATATACTTTATTACAAAGCACAGAGCACACACACTATGAAATCAAGGATTGTGGGCTAAGACTGTGCCGTGGAGTTGCCATTTATCGGTGCTTCACCTGATGGCATTTTTACTTGTACATGTCATAATTATCAGTATATAATTGAAATTAAATGTCCTTATTCAATGCGCGATACCGACAGCTTGGAGGATGCTATACAATGCACACAATTTTTTATAGACAAAGAGAAACACTTAAAAAAAGGGCACAAATACTACACACAAATCCAGCTGCAGCTGTTTGTTTTTAACATGGACAAATGTGAATTGGTTGTATGGACACCAAAGTGGCTCTACAATACAACAGTTCATAGAGACATCGCTTTCATCAACTCCATGTTGGATGTGCTGAAGGAATTTTCAGAGAAAAACATTGTTCCTGAACTGCTAACAAGGAAACTTGAGAAGGGGTTGGAAAAACCCAAACCACTCCCTGACAATAAATTATATTGTATCTGCAATTCAAAGCATGATGACAAAGAAATTTGGATTGGATGTGATGCAGTAGACTGCCAGAGACAATGGTTTCACCTCTCTTGCCTAAAACTGAAGAGAATCCCAAAAGGAACCTGGTACTGCCGAGAATGCAGACAGGCAAAAAAAATGAAGACACATTGAACTTTGTTGTATATTTTTGTATTTATTTATTTAGTGTAAACATTTTGAAGATTGTATACTGACAATTTATTCTCTATAAACAATCCCATCCCCAAGGTTTACCAAACAAGAACACACTTTAAAAAGTTTATCGATGCTTGACATCCCAGTCTTGTTTACCTCATCTGATATCGACTTTACCATTGTTATTGGTATAGGTCCATTGAGAATAGGTATCTGTTTTTGATTAGACCAATGACTCTCTCTATATGAATTCTAATGGATGCAATTTGCCTTGTTGTCTCCACCTCTTTTGCTGACAGCTGTTTTTTCCCCTTTGTAGCTTGGGATTATCAATTCTGCACTATCACTGCACTGCAAATTCATCCACAAGTGTAAAACCCTGATCAGCGAGTATTTGATCACCAGGAAAATGTAATTTAGGGCAAATGAAGCCAGACTTCTTCACCAATTCTACATCAGATACCCTACCACCCCAAGCATCCGATACAAATGAGACAGCCCCAAGAGGAGTGCATGCAATCAGAAACTTTACTGTTGAATGTTTTTTGTAGTTGGAATAAACTTGGGCACGAGCCTTTAAGTTCTTTGGCCGGTCAATAAATATTTCTGTGCAGTCAATAATTCCAGTTAATCTTGGAAAATATTGTCTGAAAACATGAGGTAGGGTCCTGAAACTTGCATCATGATCTGGCCATCTTATTAAAAAGCACAGTTTTGAATAGAGGAGATCTATCCACTTCCAGAAAATGCTATGGAGGGTGCTTTTAGTTGAGTTAACTTGGTCTGCAAGGTTTTCGAATTGAATGTTGAGGCGAAGTTTTACAAGTTTCATCAACAACTGGTCCTTGAATTCCATTTTATATTTCAATTTCCTTGGCAAGGCACCCTCCACAAATCTAAAGACAGCATCAAATTTCTCAACTTCCAGTCCTGTGTAGTAGGTGAACTTTTTGGGATGATTTTTGAGAGTTGTGTATGTCAAGAATTTTGCTTGAAGACTCTAATTTTGAAACAGCATCATCTCTTTCTTTCCTCAAACTGTTTATCTCCGCCAGTTGTTTTTTTCCTATGTCTTCACTTTCTGTTGGGCCTTCATCAACTGTAATTGACTCCATTATTTGAAAGCCAGCATAGGGTTGTGGCATGGAAGAACATCCAGGCTGTGACAGGTCATCTGTTTCAGCTGGAGCATCAGCTACTTTTATTCTTTTATTGGCAGTTGCCTCATCTGCTATCTGACTACGTTTTTTCGCTGACTTGAAGCGAGATATCTTTTTCTGGTCCTTTTCAGGATCATTATCAGTGTAGACAAAAATTAAAGGGACATAATCTGGATGCTCAGGTTTCCTAACAGCCTTTCCTATAATTAAATATAATAAAATTAATTCAAGACAATATACGAAAACAAGAGATTCTGTGATATATCAAAATTGGCTTTCTTCTGAGCTTTGTATGCTTTAAACGTATTTGTTTATTAAATGAATAAAAAGAGAAAATTTTAGAATGAGCTTACCAGTGATGAAGTGCTTCCCGCATAAATATACGTTTTTTCCTTTTGGATTCCATGGAGATCCGTCTTGGTTTTTTCTTTTGCATGCAGCAATCCATTTCTCTCGAAGAGCAGGGTCGTTATTCAGAAATCTGCAGAAACTTGGTTTTTCTTTCATCTTATTGTGACTTGAACAACCGTATGCGGCACAGCTAAGAGGCATTTTGCGATTTAAAAAGATGAATTAGCAACGAAACTCGACGAAACTGCTCAAAAATGTGGTGCGAACTCTGTGAGTCAATGATTTGTTTTCACTGCAGCTGTTGTTGCTACGCTACAATTTTGCATTCGCGCGCGCATGTCGGAACCGAGAATAGGAAAACAGAAACAATGACCTACACTAGTCTGTAATGATAGGCCTAGTACCAAATTCCAACAAATCAAAGACATCCATCATCACACGCAAACCATTGATCACGCAATGAATGAAAGAAGGAAATACATGGAAACTTTATAATATTACCTGGAAATATTACGAACTCTCCACTAGTAACCTTTCAACAAAAAAATGTTTAATCGCTTGTTTTTGTTATCAAAGAAAGAAGCACAAGTTCCAATTTTACAATGAAATCATTGCATTTTTAGACTAGGCCGAAAACATTATTCATCTTTGACATCACAAGTCATGAGCTCGAAAACGAGGTTAATATCCCTGAGACTCTCTCGCGGGCCAAAAACTTACTTTAATTCATTAATTACTTGAAAACCGAGAAAGAAATAAAATAGTTGTTTTTCGGGATCAGGGTCATCAAGAGTATGAGAAAATCTAAACTTGATATACCTTTGCATGTCTCCTTTAAGATTTATTTTCGTCCTGTTGTTATTCTTCATCACTTTCAATGTCTCTTTCTGGAAGCAGTCTCTTCTTGTCAGGCCAGCTCTCCATAGATGGAAAAATAGGAATCATATCTTTTTGAAATTTACTCTGAATAGTCCAAGTAGCACAAGAGAGAATAACTTTGTTTACTCTTTTGCCAAGACAATTGTGTATCCACCATGTATATTGCTTATAGAAAGCTAACCGTAAGGTCCTAGGAGATTAATCTTCAATAAGTGAATGATCTAGCTAATTCTAGAAAAAAATTCAAAAAATCGATATGTGAGTCCAATTCTTTAAGGTTTAATATAAACAATGCATATCAATGTCGGAGAGCTAGTCTTTTGCTTACTTGTAATTTATGACAAGGTGGTCTCCTCTGAAGTTGCTCATAACAGACAGAGCAGTTTACAGTACAGGTCTGGTCAAGCAAATCAATTTGAAGTCCTCTATCAAGCAAAGTATCAAATTATGTTTTCCATATTAATAATGATAAGAATGAAATTAACTCAAAAATCTGTTTTTATTTTCTTTTATATTTACAACCAAATGCCGAATTAAAAATATGTACCTTGAAAATTTTGTTCCGGGGTTTTCATTGGTTTCTTGACAGCAAAGACTTTCAGTGTAAGTTTCCATGGCCTTGCATTTCTTTCCAGAAACACACCAGTCATTGTTCCCAATTCTTTCGTTTTCTTGTTCACAGTCACATAATCTTCTGAATCTTCATCAGACAAGTGAAGCTCCCATCTTCCAGGTTTTGTGTCAGTTCCATATCAAAAGGATTCGAACAGATCATTTCTGAAATTAACAAATCTTCGGATTCACTGTTTTCGTCGCTTCTTCCTTCTGATCTTAAATTATCCTCAGTATACTTTTGTGCCATTGTGAAGAAAATCAACACTCAGGTACAAATTACGTTATTTTCATTATTTTTTTGTTTTAGCACTAATTTTTCTGTTGTATCCTTTTGTTTAAATTTCCCCTATTTATAAAATCGAAATAGACTGATTCGAACCCTGAATCATTACTGCTTTCTGGAAGTTTTCAACGATTTGCCTAATTCAACCAACGCATCTCGTGATGCTGCCCCATTACTCCATTGCATGCATTGACGTAGACAGCTACAACAACATTCTTGTTGTGAAAGGAGAAAATGGCGGCCTATTACGAAGTAATTTTGGAGGCTAATGAGGACCGAGCTTCCACTTTAATGACTACCTGCTTCTGTGGTTGTAAAAGGAACTTGCCATCTACCCACCTGACCAACTGTCACTGTTATATTAAACAACTTCTTAAAGTGCTTATGACACGAAATTTCCAATATCTTTTTTTATATTGTTTTTATTAAAGTGAAAGTGCTTATTTGAAATCTGCAAACTGTTTTTTGCGAATCTTGTCTCACCACGGAAAGAGCTGCAAGAATTCCCAGATAGATAAGGGAATATCCCTTCATTTTTTTTCTAATTCGACAAAGGAGCCCGCCAGGCATCGACAGTGGGTGCAGTTTGTTCGTAGGCATCGGCCAGGGTGGACGCCATCAAATTCGTCTCCATTATGTGGTATCCACTTTGACGAGTCAAGTTTCACGTTGAGACGAGATATTGCGAAACAGCTTGGTTTAAAAGCTTCTTTAAAGAATGATGCTGTACCAAGCATAGATTTAGCTAACAATCCTGTTTGTAAAGACGTTTCAACTAAGAGAGAACGTAGACAGGTAAGGAGGCCTAAGTTTCCAGCTACCTTCACAATTTAAGGCCTATTTTGCTATTGTGGATAAATTTTATCCGATTTCGTATATAGAGGTCTAGGAAAGATTTTTAATGATTAAAATGCTCAAAAGAATGTATGTATCTCAAGAGCGCAGGACAATGGGAATTCTTCTTCTGATTCTGACAGTGATAAGAAGACAGGCATAAGAACAGAGCAGAAGGAGATTGCGAGCCTGAACTAAAAAAGATGAAAAAGAAGATCTCAAATTTGCAGAAAAAAACTGGCTTTTTAAGAAACGCTTGCAGGAGGTAATCTGGCTATTCAATCTTGTGTTCTCAAATTACTTTTAGTGTGTTGCTAGTAATTAATATTATTCATATATGTTTTGATATAAAAAGTTTTCTAAACACCATGTATATCTTTTCCAGCAACAATCTAGAAACCAAGCTGTAGGTGCAAAGTTTGATAGTGGACCATGCTGTTCAATGGATGATTCTAACATCAATTTCGTAGTCGAAGATGATAATGAAAGCACAGATGTTGAATAGATGTCTGAAGAAGAAACTGACTGGGCCTCTTGTGAGATGTCTGATTCTTCAAATGATGAGATGAAATAGGACAATACAAAGATAAATGCTGTTAGGTAAACTATATTGAAAACACCACTGCTATTTTATAATTTGATACATTTGAATACTATGCTTGTAGTTTATACAAGATCAAATGCATGCATGTATGCATTAATATAATTGCGAATGATTTTATAGTGACAAATGGTGAATATATGATAATAATACATAAATGTTATAAGGAGGAAAATCCAAGTGTGTGAAAACTACATAGTTTATATTTTTACAGCTTGCTTCCTTCAAACCAAATTTTCAATATTGTCATATAAACTATTTTTACATTGAGGAATTTGCAAATTTATACAGTTTGTAAATTTTTGTTTGTAGTTTCATTTTTAGAGTTGAGCCTGGTATCCAGTCAGCTTAGGAGCCAAAGTTTGTTGTGTTCCTCAGCATGCTTGTTTCGATATTTTAAATGTTTTTCTTTAATTGTAAAACATCAAGTCCTGAGGTAGAGGTGAGGAGAAACGGATCAATGGCAATTGTCATACAAACATGCAAGGCTTGTGGCAAAGATCGCCAGTTTACGTGGAGAAGTCAGCCATCTTTGTTTGGGAAGTATCCTGCTGGAAATGTGATGATGAGCCTCGGCATATTGATGTCAGGAATCAACATCAGTCAATCTCTTATCATGCTGAAACATGTGGGTCTTGCTGCAATATCGCCATGCACCTATTTCCGTCATCAGAGAAAATTCTTGTTCCCGTCTTTTTTAATGCACTGGGAAAACTATAGATCCGCAATACTCATGAAATTGAAAAACGTGAAAGATGCTCAGTGGTCAGGGGATGGGAGATTTGACTGTATGGGCCACAGTGCTAAGTATGGTACATATACCATGTTTTTAAACTCTTTATCAAAGCTGGTGCATTTTGAACTCCTGCAGGTATGATAGATGCCTTCATAATTGCATTTTGTTAGCCTTGTTTTCACAACTGTTGTTATCATGTTGCTATCATGTTATCAAATGATGATCTCTTTATTTCCCAAGGCAAGTCAGACTGGAAGCAGCAATGCAATGGAGCTCGCAGGTGCCAAACTTTGCTTTCAGTACATAAAGAACACTGGGTTTTATATAACAACATTTATAAGTGACAGACATAAGGGTATCGCAAAATGGATAAGAGAGACACAGCCTGATACCATGCATTTCTTTGATCTTTGACATGTTAGTAAGGGGTTACAAAGAAAATTCTGAAAGCAAGTTTGGAGAAGGGAAATGAAATCCTAAAAGATTGGATGAAAGCTATCCGTAGGCATCTTTATTAGTGTGCCCTTTCAACAAAGCAAGGATATGGAGATCTGATTGTAGCAAAATGGAAATCTATCATCAGACATATTGCCAATAAACATAAAGATCACCAAGATACTCTTTACCAGCAATGTGCTCATGGAGAACTGGAACCACGTGCTTGGTTAAAGATAGGTAAGGAAAATCAAGTTTTTGGTTTTGTTTTGAAAACTTTGGTGCCCTAAAAGATATAGATAATTTTTTTTTGTTCTTGCCAATATATTTTTTATAAATGATTCTAGGCTCTCAACAGTATGACCGTCTGTATGGTGGAATAGTGATGAATGGATCCACCTTGAAAGATATCAAGCATGTGGCCTCAGATTCTCAAACCAGTTGCCTTGAGGGATACCATTCAACACTAAACCATTGGCATCCAAAGATGACACATTATTCTTGGCTGGGTACTTACCGCAAGTAAAGAAAATTACAATTTCAAATGCTGATTGATAGTGTTTCAATCTCAACTGTTGCTGAGCATTGCTTTAGGTTTTTTGCCAACTAACACAAAGTTTATTTTTCAGGCATGTGCTGGCCATTCTGCATTTTAATGAAAATTCTAAACGTCAAAGTAGAACGGCTGCAGATGGCACAAAATATCACAATGTAGTTTATCCAAAGTTTAAGTATGGTGACAAATACTTCGAGAAGTACCTGTACCACCAACATATGGCAAACTATTCACATTTCTGCATCATCCACCACTTTGAAACACTTTTATGGCCGTGTTTTCTTATTGTTTTGGATTTTGAGAATAAGTCATGTTGAAATAAATATAGCAAACTTCATTTTTCAATAGCAAATTTTTGCTTAACATTTTGCAGACTATGTTGCAGATGTTGAAACAGTTATGTTCAACAGCACAGATGAAGAATTTAAATTAATTTTCCAAAACTATAGAGTCAAAGAACCAGCTGCTCTAAACACACAGTTCCCTGACAGAAGGTCTAAGGTTGATGCAATCGAAAGAAAATTGCAAAGATCAAGAGCCAGCAGTCAACTTTTTCCTGCAGCTAGACAAATTGATGATTTATAAGTTACCATATTTTGATGAAATCAAGAGATTAAGAGAGAAACACAGATTCAATTATATATATATCATAAAAGTTTTATGATAAGTAGTAACATTAGTTTTATTTTCCATACAAAATTTCTTCTATTTTTATGATTATATTTTTCAGAAGCAGAACAGGACATCCTCATAAACTTTGGCTCAAGGCCTTTTCACCCATTTGAGAATGACCAAAGAAAGAAGGAAAGATGTTGCAGGAAATGTCAAAAACCAATGAAAGGGCACACAAGAGGGAGATGTGAAGTGGAAGATGAATAAGATATGTACATAATAAAAGTTGTCTGTGAATAAATGACTCCTGTTTGTTTCTATTCTCTCTCCATTGTAGAGGCATATCCTGTTATCTGGCCGATAGGAAATTTTGTTCTGATTTGGTTATAGATGCATGCTGGCAGGGGTCTTGTATTGTCCCACCCCATTTAGTCAAACAAGTATCCTATCACCCATCTATATGCAACTGCTCTTAGAAACCTGAAAATAATTTCAGCATATTTTAATTTTTACCTTATAGCAGAACCACTATACATGAATATAAAAAAAGTTAAATTTTTTATAATAATTTGCTTGTAGAATGTGAAAACAGGTTTGATTTATGATGACACACGACAAATAAGTGTAGCGATCTTTGTAAGTACTTTGCCAAGAAAATTTTATGCTTACTCATTTTTAGTTTGTCTTCCTCTTTGCCGATATGACCTCCCATTTTTGTCCTTCAGCAATGATCCAACTTGACCTGTGAGGACATTCCTAGTGATGATAGTGCCAGTGAATAGCAACAAAACGATATGAATTTCAAAGCTAAATTAATAAATAAAAATAAAAATTAGACCTGAATACCTACTCACTACAGCTGTGTTTCTCATGGCCTTATAATCATCATGCAAGATGACACAGGGTATCCTCTCAATGCTCCCATCAAACACTAACTTTCCAAGGGCTTCTTGA
>JAACYV020171110.1:12396-24536 GCA_009936425.2 Chrysaora fuscescens | reverse complement strand
GTAGATGAATTTCCACCGAGTCTGTTGAACACGCTGCCAGTAGATTTAGCATCCTATAAAGCAACAATAAATAGTCATAAATATGCATATAGCTATAAATATGGCGTCTATAAATATCTTCAAAAGACAACATGATAAATAGGATATTGCATCATTTAACACTTGAGAAGGCCGAAATGGCAAACAAGCATAGTTGGCAGAACAGCAAAAAATGTAGCTAACGTAGCAGTATTGAGTCAACGAAGACTTGCTGTTACAATGCTCTGTCATCGGATACAGCCTCCTGGTGGACTTACATTTACCCATATTTTCTCATGCGTTCGTTAATGAACTCTGGGGGAAGTAGCAAACATAATACCTTGCTTGACAAAGAAGGACTGGCCACTGCTGTTCTTGTTGTTTTCCCTACATTAATAACGGGCACAACTTTCAACTCTGGCAACTCCTTCTTATCTGCCGGTTCCAGACCAAGTCGATCAAAAACAGTTTTCTTTGCAGCGGTGCTCTGTAGTATTTCTACAAAAGTAAGACATCTCAAAAACGTAAGAGCCATCATTGACTATTGAGGCATCACTGTATTTGTTAACGAAGAAAATTTAGATGATATGAGATCCATGTCCCACAACTTCGCAAGGATACCTATTCAATCTAATAACTCCCTCCCCCAGCAGCAGGTTCAATAATTCAGCTACTCACAAAAGGGTGGGCTAATTAGAGAGACTTGTTTTCTGTGAAATCTGTGGAAATTACATTTTTAGTCTGATGATGGACCCTTTTTATAGTCTGTGACTCTAAACATGCTGCCTCCAAACAGCCATAACTTACAAACAAAATATATACGACTTTTGCAAACGATGGTGACAAACAACAATAAAACAGCAAGGATTTCTGTAAAGGGTCACATTCCGTAGAAAATCTAGGATTCAGTAGGCAATCTACCTTTTTGTGAGAGTGTTTTTTCTCGGGGTTCCATCTTTTTAGATTTTTTCTCAGAGACAGATGGAATGCTGATTGTAATAACTTCATCAACCTTTTTCTTTTTCGTAGGAATTGGGTTGTATTCTGCGAATCTCTCGGATAAAGATTTGCTAGAGCTCTTTGCTGTATTGATGGTTTTCGGTTGATCTTTTTTTATCACAGCTTTTTGCTTTGGCGGAGATTTCGGCGGTTGCAATTTCTTTTTTTCTGGAAGAGCTGCAGAAATGAATAACAATTATGCTTGATAAATATTTAATGAAAATAATAACTTGCTTACTTTGTTTAAAACAAGTTCTGTATTACTGTAATTTTAATCACAAGTTGTCCCATTTCTATTACCAACAGTGGGCCAGGAATACACAAAAACTTTTGGTATAAACTCAAAGATCGTATCTGTGAATGTGAATGAATGTGCCAGGTGAGCCTTTATGAACATACTCTCAACGCAATCAATTGATTGTTCCCATTCACAGGGTGCTAAATCTAAACATATAAGAAGTTGGAATAGTAAAAGTCCATTCCAGATCTGTTCTGTGAATGTAATGACAAAATTTCTGGCAAAGAAAACTTTTAGATAAAACTATTCTTTAAGAAGAAACAAAAAGAAGTTTACAAAATGAACCTGTTTCAAGTTTTTCTACTGGTGGCGTAGATGGTTTTGCAATTAGATCCGAATATAATCTTCCTGCTGTCTTTTTCCTTTGCTCTGTTGATTTTGCCTCTAAATCGAACTCTTCTGCTGCTGAACGACTAATCTGACAAGATAAATTTTCACAAACTTTATTTCCTAGTCATTTAAACAGTTTATAACTCATGATACACCTGTATGAAGCAAGCAAATAACTAATAGTATAGTATAACAGAAGTAAGTATACAGATGTTTTTCTGTCCCTATTCGTCTTAACAGAGGTGTGAAAACTTTTTTACCTCAGCATAAATCTTTTTACTGTGTCTCAAAATAGCTATGACATCACCCATAGCTTTTATCCCCAGATCTAACAGAATTTCCTGCAAAGCAAAAAAATTATTAAACAATATTTAACAAAATAGCAAAGTTTGATCCATTTAAATTTAGTAGAATACATAATTACCTGTATGTTAGAAGCTACATATTTTCTGTAAAGACATACACTGCATAAGCTCAAAGAAAAACGACAACATACATCTCTTTTAGAATATTATTTGTTTTCTTTCTTCAGTAAGTCACAAAATTAGGATAAATCATGGCATCCTAAATGTTGATGCGGGTTTTCTTATCTCAGATAAAACCAATGTTTAAAAGGAGGAGTAACATTGACTGATTAATGTACTTGTACATTGCATGCCATCACAGATGCTTGAAGAGCAAGGCCTGTGAAAAAGTGCAAACTGCTAAACTATAAATAAAAAAACTGAAAATTGAGTCATTCTTCCAAATTTAATGAAGCTGAGTGCTTTGTTAAACTGTGTATCATTGCAAATACCTTTGTTATTTCATTTAGCATGTCCATTCTCATTCTGTTATCACTGAAAATAACTGCATATCTATAAGGGTAAAAGCAAAATTTAAGTTAAAATTTAATAGTTATTATACAGGGATATTTAAAAATTTGGAGAGTTAAAAATGTTCTCCCTCCAGTTATTGGTGGCAGGCAGAGTCAGAATGTAGTATTTAGTTATTGAATAAGACTAATTTATATATAATATATTAATATAATATCTTACTCAGAAGATGGTCCAGCTGGAATCCCAGCATTTTTGAAAAAACCCAACCACCTTGCAGTAGCTAGAAAAAAAGAATAATAACAGTTTAGCTTTCCATGGTATATAAAATTAAAACAGATGCTTGAAAGAAGAAATAACAATGAGCTTGATGAACTCAAGACTTACCCATAATTTTTAATCTAGGCCTTGCAAATAACAAATTACATTCACTGCTAACAAATCTGCACAGTTCGAATTCCAGAAGGAATCAATCTTTGATTTGTTATACTTCATGTAATCCAGAACAATAATAACAAATTGAGAGGCTGGGCGAAAACGAGGCTTGTGGATAAAAAAATCGCTGCAGCCCTTTTTAAATTATTTCCTTTTCAACATCCGTATCATTTACTATTTCGATGGTCGATCCAACGATCTAAATTTGGGATAAACCAGGTACTGACGCCACAAATTCCATGGCATAAATAAACAAAAATAAAGGATGTTTTATACTTGATCAGATCAGGGTTTCCTCGACATCATCCATCTATACCACACATTACATTTATATCTGTTATCATTTCTTTAATTCATAACCCCTATGATTCTTTTTATACATTTGCTGTAAACCCATAGCTTCTATTGTTATTTTAATTATTGCACCTTAATAAATAGCAAGGCAGTGGCGAAGTACTTAGAGAGTTCCGCCAGAAATAGTTAAAACTGCAGTTAAAGGATTCGCCTAGCAACAACCGTTATTTATCCTCTCTTCAAGGCAGTTCAAGTTGAGACAACAAAAAGAAAGAATGATTCTCAAAACCCATTTTATATAACATTTACAATATTTTTCAATTTAAAAATTGCGCAAATTTCTGCGTATTTCTAAGGTGTTTTTATTTCCATTTTCAAAATCAGTTTTGGGTTCACTGTGCATTTCCCTAAGAAGGACGTTTCATTGTTCGTGTGTAGCAGACCGCTAGCTTCGTTCTCATGTTATCCGTCACCTGAAAACGTAACCTCGTCTTCATAACTATTGACGTCACCCTCTAAGGTAACCTCGTCTGCACTGTCTTCGTCGGCAACTGAAGGTATCATTAAAGTGATTTTAGTAGGAATCTTTTCTTCATCAACTGTTTCGTAATTGTCAGTTTGATAACCAAATTCCCTCTCTTCAGCACTTTCCATTGCTTCTTCTATTTGCTGCTCATTTAGTGTTCCCAACTCAAAATCTTTGAGAGTCCCGAATTTGGTTTCGTTAAGAGAATCCGTGTAATTAAAGGTGGAAGTATTATCGAAATCTCTTGACTGAACCAGAATAGCTCGTGGTTTATTTACAGTGTTCTCCAAGTCATCTCTTACCATGGCTACTGTCTCATTCCCATGCTCATCATCTCGAGGTCTCCTGTCTGATTGGGCAGCACTGTTGTCTGTTGATCTACCAAATTTGTCGTTAAAAAGAGCAGAATTCGATGAAAGGTCAGCTTTCGAAGATCGTTCCTCATCTGCAACAGAAACATTTCTGACCTCCCCCACGGAATAACTTGGTAGGCGAGCGCCATTGTTGCTAACTGAAGTCATTTCACCATTCGAGAGATCTTTACGTTTAAGCTCTAAAAGAGAAAAACAGTGTTTTAGCGACGGATTGCTGTTTAAAGTACCATCAAATCCGATTCCTTTAATTTAATCATTTAGCGCTGGAAAGGACCTTTTGGCCAATCGAAATAAATCATAACCAACACGGTATGGTTCTTTCAGGGTAACAACTGGCTCTTGAAAAAGTATTTAGGGTTAAAGGGAAAGATTGCACCAAAGCATAGCTCCAGGAGGTGTAGAATGTTGCAAAATGCACGACCTTAAACCTTAAGTCTTATACGGTATGCAGACAATGATGACAATTCTTTGGCAATAAACGTTTACCAACCACTGTTGCATGATTTGCTTCTTAAGCAATAGAGCAAATCCAAGTGGGAGAGAGTTACGCTTCAGGGATTCATATAATTTAAATCTCTAGGCCTCTAGATTTCAATATTGCATTACTCAATGAAATTTCTATACAAAACAGTTATGGTTGAGTATAGATCATGGTTGAGTATAGATTATGGTTGCTAAATCACTATGATGACATAGGATAAAAATAAAACTTGATGGAGCTCTGAGCCAAAAGAGAGCAATTTGAAGGAAAATAACAAAACACAAATAATACCTCTAGTTTGGTTAATATTGAGCTTGAAAGGGGAAACTTTCTGATTTTCGATTTCTTTTTCATTCTCTCCAATGCTGACTTCTCCTTCACTTTTCTCCTGATTTGATGTCAAACCACGACCACCAGGAGGACTTTTTATTTGATTCAGAAGTTGAATAACTGGATCTTCATTTGCTAGGAATTCTCCTTCGCTTATACTTATCTCTTCTAGCGTGTCCTGAAAACAAAACCATACGGGCCACGATTATCATGATTAGAAGCTTTATGTTCATATAGATCTTTAGCCAATTAACTGCATTTTTTACCAGAAGGTGTGATATTCAAATTGAAAAAACCTACAAAATGTACAATAATGAATTTCCAGGAAAAGACAAAGTTTCCTAGAAACGTTAATAGAAGGCATAAGACATAATGCACGTCACATAACACATAACAGGCTCGTCTAAAAGATTCGATAAGATTTACCTCTTCTATGTCCTCCGTCTCTTTTAACGTAGCCGTGTCACTGAAACCGTTCATTTTTCTTCTTTGAGGTTTTCCCATGACATTCTGCAGCAATTGCTGAAAATTGGTTTTCACATCTGAAAGGTAAGCATCCTGCATGTAAACATAAAGGGAAGCGATCTAATTTCCACTGGGTTTGGAAGATTGGTATATCCAGCATATTTTCAACACAGCATAGAAACAGGGGCAGATCGTGAGCACGGGGAAGTGAATTTTCACTCGAGATTTCACCCTGTTCTCTAACAGGGACAAAGGTTAGTCAAACCCAATTGATAAAGAACTGGGGCGCAGCATGGCTAAAAGGGGCGTGTCAAAACGGGTATCGAATCAAACAAGGAGACAAAAACCCTTTATCTGCACCACTTGCTGGAAGGGGACTGGAAGGAAAATATACATACATATACACATATAAACAAGCCAACAGCAGTAAGAGGATGCTTAAAATATCTGAGAATTGCTCATTAGAGAAGATGACGTTAAAAAGCAGATCTTCTTTATTTACTAAGTCAGTAACTCTCAAGATAGGATCCGTAGCTTCTTAAATTCAAGCTGGAACTTTTACTAACCTTCATCCAGTTCATCGACGGGGGGAAGCACAGCCATTCCCTCAGATACAGGGTATTCCCCTTCACTGTATAACCCAGGTATAACACTGTCTGGACAAAGGTGTTCCCCTTCAGAAAATAGACTGCTTCCCATTGTTGCTGTTGTTGTAGTAGATAGAGTAAAACTTGGGCTAGCTGATTTTTCAATGACGTTGACAACAGGCCGCGGGGGTGTCTGGAGATGTAACGACGGAGGAGGACTTGTTGTCGGGGTCTCCGCAGCTTCCACTATCGAGCCACTTCTAAAGAATAATCAAGTGTTAATCACATCTGAATGCAGACAGAACTGGTCTGAGTATAAGCAAGGTTATTTTCTCAGCAAATCAATAAAAAAATAAAAAACTGCACTTACATTACGAATTCACTTTGGGTTTTTCCTGATTCATTCAAATCAGATGCCTCAGGAGTCAGCGCTAGTGACCTTGCTGTTTGGTGTTCATCTTCTTTTAGAGAAGGAAGAGGAGTTTCCACGTGTTCATCCAAACGAGAGAAGTTTCTCGTCATTACGGGTGTTTGTGGTGGAGTAGGCATCGCTGAATCACGATTGGTTTCTACCAAGTCATCTAAAACCAGATAAATAATCAAATGAGAAATCAAGAAAATAGACATTTAATAGTTCTATCCTCAAGGATGTAGTAATTAGTTTGAGAATATAGGAGTTTTGATTTCATTGGTACACGCTTTTCGACATGGTCTTTTCATGAAATTCTTTAGCTTTATATTATTTTGACGATGATGATTATGGGCCCATTTTGATTAGCTGCATTTTAATCAAACTCTGAAGCGCGAAGGCTGGCCAATTGGCTGTTAAAGCTATGTTGTTTTGATAAAAAAAAGTTCATTCATAAGGCTCATGTGAAAAATCGAAATCTTCCCAATCACGCCGCTTTCTTCTGCTGTTTCATCAAAACGCCGACAAGAACAACGTAAGAACTTACAGCTTATATTTCGCAAGCTACTTAACATTTTCGACGACACCACATGCCTAAGCAATTCATTTTTCAGTCCAGCACAGTTTTGAAATCCATTAGGTCATATTGTTTATTTCCTCTAAAATTCTAGAAGATTTTTCTCCCGAATATGAAGGCACATGACATTACGGGT
This sequence comes from Chrysaora fuscescens, assembly GCA_009936425.2. NCBI lineage: Eukaryota > Metazoa > Cnidaria > Scyphozoa > Semaeostomeae > Pelagiidae > Chrysaora > Chrysaora fuscescens. Next base: position 17,462 of record JAACYV020171110.1, on the reverse strand, counting down.
AATTCTCTAGCATGGATATCTGACTTTTAAATAATCGAAGGCGTTGTTTTCGATGGCGTGAAATCATGTGTGTGAAGAAATGTTAAGGGCTTTAGACCTACCCAAAATTGTATATCATAGACTTAGAAGAAAAGATTTGGTGAGCGAATGGGATGGTTTTGACCAAACAATGATACGAAGAAACTGTTAGTATTCTCAAAGTGGAACTGTTGCCTTGAAAAATATTAGCGATAGTTCTAGCCTCGGGTGGGTACGATCTCTCCACCAACTTAACCTTGGTTACCTAGAAAGTCATACAGAAACCATTTAAATACACCCAGTAATAAGAATGTTTCCTTACCATTTTCCAGTATAGTCTTGTCTTTCTCTTCTTCCAGTGAAAAAACAGCTTCTTCACTGCTGTCCGGTGATACGGTGGACAGCAATGGCGTCCGTATACTCGATGCTGATGATTGTATTGGCGTGTAAATTGGCGTTTGAATCGGAGTTGACACGTTTGAAGGCGGTGAGGGTGGATGTTCTTCATGAATGATCTGAAACAGATATACAATTATCTGATACAAGAGTGTAGTAGTCAAAGAGGCTAAAATTTTTTAGACAAAATAAGGCTACCACGCATATGGGCATACTCAGTACATAAATTGTCATAAGCTAATCTCTATTAACATGAATTTGTTGATCCTTAAGCCTTTAATGACTTCCATCGATCAATGGAGATATTTTTACCAGAAAAAATATATGTGACACACGTCTGGATTTCAAAATTTTCATGCTTGTTTTACCAATAACACCAGAAACAGAACAAGCATCAATTGGCATGTAGCGTAAAGTGAATCGAATGATGCAATGACAACGCAGGCAGCAGCGGGCTATGTGTGTACCTTTCATGGACAACTAGCTACATTGAATTACGTCATGAAAAAACTAAGACGTAATGAAAGACTATAACTGAAAGAAAACTAGCAAATTGAACTTCTTTGTTATGAACAGATTGCTGACCTCCTCTCTCTGCGGTGTTGATTGTTTAGGATGACCCAAAAGGATTTTTAATCTTTCTGCAATTACATCTCTGACAAGGTGATTAATAATTTCATTGTTGATTGGTAAACCAGCATCGACGAATAGCTGCAGCCCAGAAGGCCCTATTAGATCATCTAAACAAAGAAGAAAGAAAACATATTTAAAAAATAAAAGTAGAAATATATAAATATATATAAACAATTGAATTTCTATATATTCATTGTTACACGTAATTTTTTTTAAATATTTGCTTAATCTTTCGAAGAAACTTACGAATCCAGTTATGCTCTTCTTCGTCTGATGATGCACATGATTTCTCACCATCCACACTTCCATCAACAGGCATTGCCAAAGTTGGATCTTTTGGCATATTCATTTGGCTTATGATAATGGCAAGTAATTCTTGTTCAATCCTTAAAATTAAATAAGTCAGCAAGTTTCTCAAGTGAATTGCTAAAGAATGACAGACATAATGGTTGTATTCGATTCATGTAATGGTTCTACATAATATGAATAGCTGTTCTGAAGATCGTAAACATAATCGTGGTAAAATAATATTTACCATTCTTGTGCTTTTTCTTCCAGTGAAAGACGACTTTGAATTTCAACTGTACTTGGTTCATTTTCATAGCGAGGCTGTTGGGGCGGAAAAGGAGGCTGATTGTATTGTTTAGGCCCAGTCTCTTGAATTCCATCAAAATGCAAGCCTTGTTCTTCCATTGCTTTAACTTTATTTCCCTCAATTTCCTCTTCTTCTTCTCCTTCCAATTCATTTGTGGTGATGTAATTCTGAAAATTTGCGAAATCTTCTTGGTTCGGAGAGAGTATTGGAGAATCATCTTGTGATTTCTGCAAAAACAAACACATATACTGTATTACACAATGGCTTTTCTGCATGAAACTGCTCTGTACGAAGGCTTAAAAGAGAAGAGGGCCAAGACACGAACCCTGAAGAATGCCACAATAAACAGTTTTCTGGCTTCAACTGTGGCCATTGAAGTTGTGTGCAAATAAAACGTAGACAACTTGAACAAGAAATTTGTTCAAACATGGAAATAGGCACATAAGAATGAAACGAACTTACAGGAGAAGAATGTCTCATTTCTTGCAAAACAAACCGATTTTGAGGAGCTTCACTACTTGGCGTTTGAATATCGACATTCGGTAAATTCTAAGAATAAACATGATACAGAGTAAAATATTTAGAAAAACCAATATAATGAGCTTTACCTGAAAAAGATAAAGCAATCATTTTTGGGATAATGCTCATTTGCATTAGGCTGTATTTTATCAAGAACGATGGTGACCGGTGTCCAAGACGAGGTGGCCGAGTGGTTAAGGCGATGGACTGCTAATCCATTGGGCTCTGCCCGCGTGGGTTCGAATCCCATCCTCGTCGATAATTTATTGTTCAATGAAAAAATATTGTAAAAATAGAACAAATCTATTTTGAGATCCATCCACTGGCAGTTTTTCTCTTTTTAATTTTTATAGCCTATAAAAAGATTGGGCAGAGGGTCAAATTACATTATGGGTTGTGCGTACTAACCACTCGACCGTACATATCATTCCCTGATAGAAAAAAACGTTTTCTGCTTACTTGAATAACAAGATTTTGTGTCCGCTTAGATAACCCTTCTTTCTCATCTGCCTGCATTTCTTCTGCGCATATTTCTACAACACCAACATTCTTGCGTCTTTTCAAATCAAGAATTTTCTTTTCTAAAAAGTCAGATGTAATGAGAGCTACAAAGCACCTAGCTATATTAACGTAAAACGTATTTCTTGCAGTAAGAATAAGGTCATTGTTTCAAGATGGTCGCATTGCATTAAGTGACCAGTATGAGGTGTAATGTTCAGCACAATGCTAAACGTATTTCTTTATTGGCAAATATAACATCTGGTACTTGCATGCATCAGCTCTTCAAAGATCATACAAATTCATGTTTTAAACTTGTGTTCTAAACAGCTTTTTCTTTCATGATGCCTAGGCCTATGTAAATTGTTACGTGGTGTAAATTTCTATAGGCATGAAATCCTAAAAGCCATTTCAACCTTGGGCAGAAGAGCTTCGCAATTATAACAGAGCAAAATACCGGATACTCAACTTACCGGGTGCCATATCTTCGGATGGAATCGGGAGCCTTAGGCTTGAGTCCTGCCTCGGTTTTCCCAAAGATACCGCAATCGGAACGAGATCACCGGACGAAGGATAATAAGCCTCTATATGTTGATAAGGTAAATGAGGATCGCAATGCTGGAAGTAGTACTTGATTTTGCCTTCATTTTGAGCTTCTCTGGTTTCTGTTTGGCGCGAAACTATTTGATGCTTCGTTGATTTGGGCGTACGTTGTACTGCTTGCTTTGTGGGGTGTCTTTTGGCCTGTTCTTTAGGTATTTTGGAGGGTGAATGGAATTGAATATGAGGTGGACGTATAGATGTCCGATGTGCATTGTATGTTGGTTTACCACAAAGTCTTGCTAAAAGTTCTTCATCAAGATTAGAAGGCGGCAACAATCTTGCGAATGGTTGCAGTTCCTAAAAAATGATTTCAATGTTGATTCAGCCACAGGAAAGTAACGAATACTTTGATTCTTGATACAGATGAGTACTACTACTACTAGCCTGCCCCCCTCCCCCCAATGTACTACTTTTCTGAAATCCCCCAAAATATCAAAACTCCTGCGGAGTCTTAGTAAAATACCCAACAAAATCTTTAGCTTCATTTCTTACCAATTCTTCGGTTTTCTCGACGTCAATATTTTTCTTCAATTTGTCTTTATTTCCCGCCTTTATTTTGGATTTTGGGGCATGTGTTTTATGAGGTGCTACGGATTTTGCTTTAGATGGTTTTCCTCTTTCCTTCGAAACAACTTTTTTTGTTTCTTTCTTTCTAATGGCAATTTCACTTTGTGGCTTTGCATGAGTCTCTTTACCAACAGCCAACAATTCTTGCTAAAATAAAGAAACAGAAACTACAATTAATAAGAAATTTCAGGAAAATCAGCCCCTTATCTTCATTTGTAAATAATAATAATTATAATAATAATATGTATTTAACAGTCTAGTTCTAGCCCAATGGCTACTCAATTGACTGTACAGATTATGTATGGTAGCTACGCAAATATCTGCTGAATAAGCAGCAAATTTCGAAATTTTTATGCAGTAGTATTAGTATCTGCATCTTTGTATTTATTGAGGGATTTCTAAGAGAGCATTTTATAGCTAATATCCCAATGTGAACGAATTCCTACAATCAATAGCCTATAGTTAATATATGGACTGTCAAGGTTGAATAAATTCATTTATAATGATAAGAACAAAAATGTCTTACTTTAACCTGGGAAGCAATTTCTTCAATTCTTTTGTCGACGTCGAGTCTGATACGCTGTGACTCCGCAGCGCCATCACTAATAAATAAGACATGCACATATTTAGCTGTTGTTGTTGTTGTATGTTGAGAGATACAAAAGAGTAACCAAAGAAACGCCACAAGACACGCAGAAAAGAAGAATGGTTGATTTTTTACCGTTGTTGTTGTTGTTGATGATCGATGAAGTTGTACAATCTATTTTGTTCACTATGCCTGACAACTGATTCCAAATTATTCTCCAATCTATTGCGACTTTGTTGTATTTCTTCCAGTACTCTGCTCGCTTCAATATGATGACCTCTGCCACTTTGACCTTTGATACCAAATGTCTCTACTGGGTCAAATGTCAAAGCAAGTAATTTTATACACGTTCATACAAAACTTTATTTACTCTGCCTTAAACTAAACAAATGAGACAAACAAATAAACGGTTTACTAATTTGAGGGTAAACAAATTTTTGGTATAGAGTTCAGTTTATTCCTCTGAAATTCATATTCTACTAGCTTCATGCGAAAATCGATTGTAATATCGCAGTTAATGAAATGATGAAAGAACCTCTATTTACTAAATGTTTTTAGAACAAGAAAATTACCAACCTTTCTCCTTTCCGAATCTTTCCTTCTCTGAAGTGGATGATCTGCTCAGATATGGAATTTCTCCTCTGATCGGAA